>JAHKKF010510133.1:0-11819 GCA_019740295.1 Labeo calbasu | reverse complement strand
TTCTTAATAATCTTTAATTATTATTATTTAGATTAGTATTTTAATTTACAATAGCTTCATATTAAAATACTATTCTATTTTATTTAAAATTTAAATTTGAGATAGTATAATTTAATTTAATATTCTAATTTACTTAAGAATAAAACAATGATATTAATAATAGTAATATTCTTATTCTTATTATTATTCTTATTATTATTAATAAACAAAATATTAACAATTATAGCAGCAGGAACAACAACATAATAGCTATAAGATGGAGAACTAAATAACTACCAATAATTCATTCTAAAAAAAAAACTCTGTGTTAAAAAAAAAAAAAAGAGCGCTTGGTGAAATATGGTCAAACCCAGTTTCTGGGTTAAATGTTTAACCCAACCTTCTGGGTAGTTTTATTTAACTCAACTACTGCCTAAAAATGACTATATTTCCTGATTAAAATGAATCCAAAATAGGTCGGAAATTATTAAATTAAATAATAAATAAATATATATTTTTAATTGCTTATTAATAAATGTTTGCCTATTAATTATTGCTGATGCCTCTATTAATTATGTCTGATTTTTAATTTACAAAACATATTTGGGGTTCATTTCATATAGTGATTTTTAAACAATAGTTAAGTTAAATAAAACTACACAGAAGGTTGGGTTAAACGTTTAACCCAGCAGCTGGGGTCAAAACAACCCAGTCGCTGGGTTTGTCCATACTTCACCCAGCACTGGACTGTATATAACCCAGAGTGTTAATTAATGTTTGTAATTGTTTATATTTTTATTACAATTTTATATTAATAGTTTGAGAGAAAGTGAGAGAGAGAGCACTGTTGTTGTTGTGATACAAGCTCCATGACCTTCTTACAAGGCTCAGTACATTTATCTACACACACGAGTACACAAACAGCAAGGTCAGTCAACACCATTACAGATATTTCTTCATTAGTGGCAGCGTTGAGGTCTTAGTGTGTCTAAGAACTTCGAAACACACAGAACACACTCCAGACAATTACACAGACTGTGTTAAATAACGTCTGAGGATCATAGGTTCAATCTTTGTTCTCTACTTTATCACAACAACATTCAGAGCCTGCAAAGCTTCACCTGATGGATCTCAAACCTGAATTGGAATCTGAATCTAAGAGGTTTGAATTACCAGAAGACGATTAACTTTTCCATAATATAGCGATTTTAATCCGGAGCTTTGGGCTTCAGTTATTGGACTCGGATCCACTGGGGTGGACAATCAGAGTTCTCATCAGAGAGGAGATGAATGAGAGGGATCCTGCTAGGACTCCTAATGAATCAAGGAGAATGATCTGCCTAGACGAGTCTGTGGAGGATTTTGAGTGTGTGTGAAGGTTTGCGATGTGCGAATGTTATTCGACAGCAGTATTTGTTGTTGTTTGTTGTGGTTCAGTGTGCAGAGAAGCCAAACTAATCAATAACAGTAAAACATCCAGGACCAAGCAGGCATAAATGAGCTTTCCAGCATGCTGTTTTTAACATCTTATTAAGGTCTTTACAGGGTTCCTGACTTTCAACTGATTGATTTTGCTTCTTTTTTCTCTCTCTGCTTCGTTCTTTCCACTGATTGAGCTCTTATAAAATCATCATAAATTCTCGTAAAAGAATTTTTGCACTTAACCTTTCAAATTTCACTTGCATTTTCTCTTTTGCCCTCATACCAGCGAATAACTTACTAATATGCAACCTAACTAGTTTATTTATTTAATTATTGTTATTATTTTATTATTATTATTATCATCATTTTTATTATTACTATTTTGTTAACTTGTTTAGTTAACCCTCAAAGACCCACGACTAAAAATATCTACTGTTTTTAAATATCTAATAATTTTTAGTTATCATCCAATCTGAATGCTTTAAAGAAATACCGCAAAGCTGAGATTCTCCGCCTTTTTGTCTCATTTGGATATTCAGAGGCTCCGTAGTGAACGTGATTACGTCATCACATTTTGATTGCATTGATTCGTCAGAGGAAACCAATGCATTTCGTTCCTCTCAGCCAAGCAGGAACGATTGTTGACGCTTAGTTTATAACATCCAGTTTTGGGAAAAAAGTCAGAATTGTGAGTTTGTATCACGTAATTCTAAATTGTCAGAATTTAACTTGAGATTGGGCAAAAAAAGTTAGAATTGTGAGATATAAACTCACAATTGTAAGGAAAAGGTCAGAATTGCGAGAAAAAAGTCAGAATTGTGAGATACAAACTCGCACTTGCAAGAAAAAAGTCAGCATTGCGTGTTTTTCTGAACTGTCAGAATTGCGAGATATAAACTCACTTCACAGTTGCGGGATACAAACTTGCATTTGCGAGAAAAAAAAACTGACTTGGGGAAAAAAAGTCACAATTGCAAGACATAAACTTGCAATTGGAAGAAAAAAGTCATAATTGCGAGATACAAACTCACATTCGTGAGAAAAAAGTTAAAGTTGCAAGTTTTTCTGAACTGTCAGAATTGAGAGAAATAAACTCACAACTGTAAGAAAAAAGTCAGAATTAAGAAATACGTCAGAATTGCGAGGTATAAACTTGCATCAAAATTGTGAGTTTTTCTGAATTCTCAGAATTGCAAAATATAAACTCACAATTGTGAGAAAAAAGTCAGAATTGCGAGATATTAACTTTCAATTATTTCAGTTCTGAGAAAAAAAGTCAGAATTGTGAGTTTGTATCACGCAATTCTGAAAAAAATCTGAATTACGAGAAAAAAGTCAGATTTGCGAGTTTTTCTGAATTGTCAGAATTGCGAGATAAAAACTCACAATTGTAAGAAAAAATCAAAATTGCAAGAAAAAAAGCCAGAATTGCAAGATCTAAACTCACAATTACGAGAAAAAAAAACTGACTTGGGAAAAAAAGTCACAATTGCGAGACATAAACTTGCAATTGCAAGAAAAAAAGTCATAATTGCAAGATACAAACTCTCATTCCCGAAAAAAAAAAAAAAATTAAAATTGCGAGTTTTTCTGAATTGTCAGAATTAAGAGAAATAAACTCACAACCGTAAGAAAAAAGTCCGAATTGGGGAAAATTTAGAATTGCGAGATATAAACTTGCAATTGCAAGGAAAAAGTCAGAATTGCGAGATGCAAACTCGCATTTGTGAGAAAAAAATTGTGAGTTTATATCGCACAATTCTGATATGAGAAAAGTGAGAATTGTGAGTTTGCATCATGCAATGAAAAAAAAAGAATTACGAGATATAAACTAGATATTAGTCAGAATTTCAAATACAAACTCGCTTTGTGAGAAAAAGTCAGAATTATGAGATAAAAAGTTGCAAGAACCTTGTTTTTATTTTTTATTCAGCGGCGGTAACGGGCTTCCATAAGTCTTTTTTTGTAGGCAGTAAATAGAAAATAATATTTAAAGGGGTCATCGGATGTCCATATTGATATGATTCTTTAGGGTCTTAATGAAAAGTCTATAATATACTTTGGTTAAAAATTCTCAATGATAGAGTAAAACAACACCCTTTTTACCTTGCCAAAATCAGTTCTGCAGAAATCATCCCATTCTGGTCGAGGCTGCTTTAAATGCAAATGAGCTCTGCTCGCCCCGCCCCTCTCTTCTCTCTGTGGAGTGACGAGCCTGTTTACTTTAGCCGCATTTAGCTGCGTTTAGCCGCTAAACTTGCCAACTAGCACATTATTAGAAAAGGCGATCGCAAAGATTTATAAAAAAAAAACCTTATACTCAGTTCTGCTGTAAGTGAAGCTGGATCATGAATGATTTGCAAGAACATAGACAGATATATGTAGATCGGGAGGCGCATTCCCTTCACAAACAAACATAATCAATTGCATCTTCACCAGCTCAGATGTCAGGAGTAAATGACGACCACTACGTTCATTATTACATCCAGCAACACAACACCTCAATCGCTCAATTCTTGTCTAACTTACATCGTTGCTCCGGCATCAAAACATGGAGGTTGGACTGTTACAACTGATCTTAGGTAAGACGCTAATGTCAATCAACTATCGTGGGAGCGGCCTCTATGGGTGTGACGCCACAATGACAGGCATCTGAGAATGGCTCGATTTGAAAAAGGGAATATTATTTTTATAAATTAATTAAAAACCACTGCATTTTATCATTATAGGGTAGATTTGTACATACACTGCCAACACACATTAATGTTCAAACAACATGTAAAAGTGAACTTAGCATCCGATGACCCCTTTAATGTTGCAGCTTTTCCATGTGTTTTCTTTTTATCAGGTTTCCTACAATTTTTGTGGTATTTCATGTAAACTAATCCGGCAAATGCTTGGATAAATAATATTTTATATACACAGGTAAACCTTTGAACACTGGATATGATCTTATTTCATGCAGTTTTTCTTACAGAGCCTCTTCAGGTGCCCAACAAGACAGTAACACCTGCCTAAAAGTCCCATACGGACATACATTAAACCTGCCATCCCAACCCGACCCCTCTGAAACGGACCGGAATATATTTGGCCTTCCTCCATCTGCTCTGATCTCCACACACACATTCTCAGGACAATGATGCAAGACCATTTCCTTTGATTGAAATTAATTTATTCGTGCCAGCACACTGGTTTTGGCATCTATTAATTTCCTTTTATTAAATTTCACACCTTCACCCTTGAAGTTAATTAAAAGAGTGAGAAAAGAGGGTGCCGTATCACCCGGTCTGCTGTCCTTTCTGTCTCCCTCCCTTCTTCATTCTCTTCACCTCTCTCTTTGTTTAAACAACGTCCTAATCGTATTTAAAACAGTCCCAGCTGTGCCGAGAGCAGCTCTCCTCTGTAACAACTCTATGGACGGCACAATTTGCCTGTCAGAGTTTAACCTGATAGACTCATTTCCATAAACTCTAATCTGTCTTTCTCTTCTCAGCCGCCCAGATTGCCGTCTCGGACTACTATTGTCAAGTGACGTCTGAAGGCTGCCGGGCTGATGTTTGCTCCACACCTGAAATGAGCTGAGAGAGGCTGAAAGAAATGGATTGGGATTGTTGTGGTTATCTACTAGCAAGGACCTTCACATATTATTTTCAGAGAACTCTGACATTCAGACTGACTTCAGTGTCTCATCCACGGCTGAATAAGACGGAGCTCTGATCCACAGAGCTTTAAAAGGACTCTTGTGACAGATTACAGCTGGTTCCTCATTGATAAGAAGCAGCGTAACACACATTTTATTTTTAATGCCCTCATCATATAAGTCTTAATATAAAAATGGTATATTTAATATGTTGATAATAATAATTAGTAATAATGTATTTTAATAAATATTCAAACTCAAAATTCTATTCAAGTTGAGAATATTACTCAACTTGGGCCTTGAATGTGGTAGTTGTGTTGCGGTCTACGCAGGGTCAGAAAGCTCTTGGATTTCATCAGAAATATATTAATTTGTGTTCCGAAGATGAACGAAGGTCTTACGGTTTGGAACGACATAAAACATTTTTGGTTAATCTATCCCTTTAAAATCTCATATACCCTTTATAGAAATACTTCAAATACTTCAAAAAGGTACTGCATAAGAGGAATGACCCACTACTGCTAAAAAAGCCATTGTATGCGGATATTAAAAGGAAATCTGATTCCCTGATTGGACAGCACAGCGGCAAAAGGCATCAGTGATTTCCAGTTGGGAGTGAAGAGACTCATAACACATCTGCAAAACCAATGAAGGGGAGAGCAGAGACTGAGCTGGGAGACACTTTTACCCACGATACCCTTCTTCTGCTGCCCATCTGCTTCCACTCAGGGTAATGGAGTGTTATAGGGCAGTGGTGGCCATTAATTCTGCATGGACAATTTAACATCCAAAGCAGGCGGTCAAAATTGAGAATGTGTGAAGGGTTCTACCCTATAAAAGCAAAGGGTGAGGGATGTGGCTCATCTCAACTTTATTTATTCTTTCTGACTTACAGTGTATGCTTGGGTCAAAGAATTATAATAATAGGCGTGAGAGGGTTATCTTTTCGTGGCTGTCATGTGTGATTGACCAACCAAAGGTGATTTTATTCACACAATCAGCATGTAGCTTATATGTTTATTCAGTTCCATTCAGGGGTGCGTTTCCCAAAAGCAACTATGGTCACAAGTTCCTACGTTACCATGGAATTAACGACCATAGTAAGCTAACAATGCTTTTGGGAAATGCACCCCAGAATAACTGTGGCTAAAACGGTTCCCTATTCCCAATATAGTGCATTTGGTATTCAGTACATACACTGAAAAAAAATGACTTCATTTTTCATTTGCAAGTTTTTGCACACATATTTTTAAAATAAAATCTAAGTATAGAATTAAGTATAATCTACCTAACTAAGTTATGTGAAATTAGCAAAGGAAATATGTAAATTTAATGGCCAGTTTGCGTTTGATGAGTAATTTCTACTTATTTTAAGTTTACTGTGCAATACTCAGGTAGGTACGTTTCACTTAGTCACAGTTTGTACATTTTACTCTTTACTACAATGTAGCACTGACAAAATCATGTTATTTTAGCATGTGGTTGGGGCTGCAACGATTCCTCGAATCTATTCCAGTATTTGATTTTAAAAATATCCTAGACTGAGTAATCGGCAAATTACCAAAAGTGGCATATTCCACATATTAAACCCATTCAAAAATCATAATAAAGCATAAAAATATTGTGAATTCACAAACGCTACGATTCAATGAAATACATATATGCATTGCAGGTGTAATATATGGACTTTAACCGTTTACATGCACATAGGTGTCTCAGAGCTGGCTCCATTCACAGAAAAAAAGCTGCTACACAAACTGTTATCATTTACACGTGTGGAGCGTCTCAAACTCCATCTCTGCATGTTGTTGTGAGTTTGGTTTTTTTATAATGTTAATCTGGGGACGCAATGTGCGCTATTTCAACACATTTGTTAGGTAAATCATTTATAAACCTCCCTAAACACAGTTCAACTGTTCAACTTTTCATCGCGATTTCAAAATAAAAGTTTAAACCCTCACTCTGAGTTTACACGTTTGATGTCCACATATTCAAGAAATAACAGTGTCTGTAGTTTTTCTATCATAAAGAAATGGCCAAATATTAAAGATTAAGTGGACATTTTAATTAAATAAAATGTTTAGTCAATATTAAACAACGATTAGATCGCCATTAAAGTGTAAAAACAATCGTCAGGCCGTTGGCGCCATCTGCAGGCATTTGTTTTAATGCGTAATACATTACAACAGCTCTATTGTTTGTAATATGTGATGTAACAGTTTTCTGGAAAGGATGACTTGCTTTTGATACTTTACTTCAACTTATTATTATTGCCTCATTGCTATTATACATGTATTTTAAGTCATTTTAAAGGCTATTGATCACTTAGGTCTATTTATTACTACAAAAAAATAATTATAATTATAATTATCAAAAATGACTATAAAACAGTGTAATTACAACTTTTAACCAAGTAAAACATACTGATAAGTTCAAACTTTCATTTCTACAAACTTGAATTGAGTACTAATATAGACTTTACTCTTTTTTTAATTCTTGACAGAGCTAAATTATTTAACTCGTTTAATCCCACCGGTCACAATAGTGACCTTAAAGAAGGTTTTCATTTACATATCTCTAAAAATCTTACTGAACGATGTTTAAGTGCATTTCCTGCAAATATGGAAAAAATAAAGAGTCTCAATAAAATATGTGCAGTTTCACATGGTTAGTGCAAATTGTCACATGACCAAAGCAGTTTATTTCCCATTTGCACCATAACAAGATGATGGCTTCATCAAAGCTCCAAAACAAAAGGCTAGTAAAGTATGCTAACATAACGATACAACAAATATTTTTGATCCACATTATCCTTAAGGTGTCTAGTATTTATATACGAATCCACAATTATTCAGTTTTGTTGACTGCGGTCAAAGAATGAGTAAACATATTGATGGTCACAACTGTGACCCGTGGGATAATAGTGAATTTAGATATAAATCCAGTTGCACTTGTTAGTGAAGTCTGCACTAGAATGTTGCAATGACAAAATATTGCACTATAAGTTCAAATGTTACAAATATGTTACAATACTGATGTTGTAATACTGGTAGCACTAATATCACATTTTTCTTATATATGTTACAATAATGTAACAATTTTGAAAAATGTTGGTGATTGTATTTTATTATCATTATTATTATTATTATTATTATTATTATTATTATTATTATTGTATTTTATCTCAGTATTCCTATCAAGGCAGGGCAAGGCAAGTTTATTTATATAGTACATTTCATACACTGGTATTTCAGAGTGCCTTACATTAAATGAAGTAAAATAATCACAATAAAACAAGGAATTTAAAAACTTTTAACATAATTTAAAAACTGATTTAAAATAAATGTAAAACAGTTAAAAATAGAAAAGGATTATACATAGTGCAATCAGTTCGGACGTAGCACAGTGCTCATTCAGTAAATCAGTGTTTATGGGCCGTTATGGCGCCTGCGCGTTCAACACCGCCTGGAAAAAAATCTGCAAACTACAGACTTATTGCGCACTAAATTAAACGGTTTCTCGGTGAAACGGTTGCGCCTAAAATATTACGTGAAAAGTTATGATACATGACAAGAACACAGAGGTGAACTCAACGTAACAAGCCGACTAACAAAGTGCCTCAAAAGGTGAATAACCAGAACTTACTGCGCGCCCGTGTTCTTCTGGTACTCGTGTTTGCGTTCACTTTAAACACCAAATCCAAGGAGAAATGAGATAACCAGCGGACTTACCTTACAAACCGCAGCGCGACGCCCAAGCCCAGCCCAGCCATAGGTGAGTCACTAAAGACCTAAAAGATCTGTTATGGTTTTTGTTGCTGTAGGGTCGTGGGCGTTTAGAATTTAATTGAGAGGATCTCATAAACACCGTTTTAGTTCCTAAATTGAGGTAGCAAACAGTGTTGTTGTAATTTAGAAAAGTGAAATTCATGCTTTAAGTGTAGTTTTTAATAATTCATTGAATTTTCAAATGTATTACCCATATACTACAAAATATATAATGTATTTCTTAAACCATTTGGTGTTGTTGTATATCGCAATAAATCAGTGTTTGAAATGCCTGCTTTGTATTTTTTGTGTAATTATGTATGAATATGTATGACTCCTTGACTAAAGTCTGTTCTGAAGTTTTTCCCAAGTATCTTAATTCTGTGACTTGAATTAAAAATCAGTTGCAGACCAGACAAGTTGAAAACCCCTACAATAACTGCTAGCCGCAGTGCTAATGAACTAATAATCCCTGCATCCATTATAATGATGGCAACTCACTAAAACCACTGAAGAGTGCTCAAAGATAAAGCTCATCTTTGTGTCTCTTTTGCACTGTGTTTCTCGTGATGCAGGCATGATGAATCATCTCTCTGATCTATATAACCTCTTGACTCCTGCAGTCTGGATCATGGCAGAAGATTAAGCAAAGAAACAGCAGAGGCGAAGAGGTGAAACCAGACGTGATTTAAATACAACAACACAAATTACACCAGAGATGCAAGAGTAATCATGTGGATGACTGCTAATTGCTATGACGTCTGTATGTTTTTAATCTGTTTTCTCTCAGTTTTACTGCGGCATCTGCCACTGGCTGACAGCGAGGACTAAGACGTTCTGATCAAGCTTAGACTCGGAGGTATTCCACAGAGAGGGAGCGTACGGAGGGACTCTTTGATATTAGAGCTGGGTAATCCACTTTTTTTATTCCTCTGTCATGTCTTCATTCCTCCGCCAAAGTGCCCTTTCATTAACCTTTGACTCTCGTTGCCATGGCTTTTGAAGTGCTTGGTCTTAACTGGGCTTAGCGCTTAAGTCATTGTTTTTTTTCTCTCTCTCTCACATTCCTTTTTATTTTTTTTTTCTGAAAGTATCACTTTCTCACAGGTCTGTTAAAGGGCACAGGTTAGAAAAACTGTCATGACTCCCTCTAAACCTGTGTTATCAGACTTTTCTTTTCTACAACAGTAAGAAAACAAGTGAGTTAAGCATAGGTTTTACTCTCTCTTTAAAAAATGACCTTAGAGGTTCATCAGCAGAACATTAATTTCTCACGGGATGACACTTGTGGAAATGTCTCTGTAATCTTTGCACAGTACTGTATTAAAAACCAGCACAGCGGAACAGAGGATGAGATCCCAAATACAGAGTAGAAGGATGGAGGAAATGGAGTGAAACTGTTAGGACAGGTGGATAAAGACAGGAGGAGCCTCAGGAGGAGGGATGGATTAAGAGGGCAAATTCACAGTGTTGACCGACAGAAAGCTGCTTGCTTTGAAAGTGACTTTTGTGTGAGCTGTGCTTCATACATAGCTACACTTGTCAATGGCTCTTTTTGCCCACAAAATTTAACCATGAAGAACACACATTAAAGGGATAGTTCACATGAAAATGAAAGTTCTGTCATTAATTACTCACCTTACTCATCTTCGGAACACAAATTAAGATATTTTTGATGAAATCCGAGAGCTTTCAGACCATGCACAGACAGCAATGCAACTGGCCTAGAAATTTTGATTTCATGTTGACCTTACAATAATGTTTTTAAAGGAGAAGTCCACTTCCAAAACGAAGATTCACATATAATGTACTCACCCCCTTGTCATTCAAGATGTTCATGTCTTTCTTTCTTCAGTCGTAAAGAAACTATGTTTATTGAGGAAAACATTTCAGCATTTTTCTCCATATAGTGGACTGATATGGTGCCTCGATTTTGAACTTCCAAAATACAGTTTAAATGTGGCTTTAAATGATCCCAAATGCGGTTGTAAACAATCCCAGAAGGGTCTTATCTATAGGGAAACAACTGGTTATTTTCATAAAAATAATACAATTAAAATACTTTTTGTTCTCAAACGCTCGTCTTTTCTTGCACTCCTTGAACTCTGTCTATTCTTGCTCAAGACAGTTAGGGTATGTCGAAAAACTCAAATCGTATTTTTTCCCTCAACTTCAATAATCATTTCAAAATCATCCTACATCGCTGCAGAAGTACCGACCCAGTGTTTGCAAATTGAACATGCAAAGGAGATCAAACACCCTTAACAAAAAAGGTAAAACAACGATATAGGGTGATTTTGAAGTTGAGGGATAACATGAGATGGGAGTATATAAATTGTATTATTTTTATGAAATAACCAATCGTACGCTAGATAAGACCCTTCTTTCTTGGCTCGGATTGTTTACAACCGCATCTGGGATCATTTAAAGCCACATTTAAACTGCATTTTTGAAAAAGTTCAAAATTGGGGCGCCATATCCGCCCATTGCATGGAGAAAAAGGCTGAAACGTTTTCCTCAAAAAAACATAATTTCTTTACAACTGAAGAATAAATAAACATGAACATCTTGGATGACAAGGTGGTGAGTACATTACATGTGAATCTTTGTTTTGGAAGTGGACTTCTCCTTTAACAACAAAATAATGGAAAGTTTTTGGGAGGGAGAAGAGAGAGACTGCAAAGGAAGGCAAGAACAGGATTGTAAAATTTAATTTTGATGAAAAATCGCTTCTGTGCATGTTCATTTGTTAAGAAGCTGTGTGTTTAGTGTGTGTGTGTTGGGTACAGCAGAAAGTGGTTTGTGTGTTCAGCATTGATATAGTTCCAGCATCTGTTGTGTCTCTCTAGAGGTGTTAAATTTATCTCTGTTACGAAACACTGGAGAAACACACAAACATACACTTAGAAAAAGCCAATGTTTACCAGCTGTTTTGGTGCTATAGATCTGAGTCTTGCTAGTTCACTCCTTTTGCTTTTTACCTGACATGACTCTTGATGTCAAAAAAAAAA
>JAHKKF010510130.1:0-11313 GCA_019740295.1 Labeo calbasu | reverse complement strand
CCCTTTGCATTGTTGATGTACTGTTTCCTATTTAATACTGTACAGCCGCCTTGTCACAATTCTGTATTGTTAAAGGCGGTATATAAATAAAGGTGATTGATTGATTGATTGATTGATTGACCAAATCCTGTCAGAAAATATCAGTTTGTTTGGTAACAGAACAACAACTCATCAGCAGAGTAGTCTAATACCCAACCCTGTTAACAAGAGGTTTTGTCTGGTACCCAAAAATACCCAAAACACTATTAACAGTCTTCTATCACCCAAGAAGTTGACTGAGGAATAAGCCAGTGAAAGTGAAGAGCAGAAGCAGGAGACGAAGTATGATGGTAAAAAGGAGCAGAGTTTATTAAATAGTCTTAGTTGCGTATGTCTCAATTCTCAGACTTCGTCTGAAGAACACAAATCCAACAAGTATCGTTATACCAAACTGATTCACAACAACATCCCATAAACTCTGAGTTTCTATAAACATTCCCTTATATCTCTTATTCATGAAGACAAACAGCCCTTGAAACCACACAGTCATAAGACTAAACAACAATGGAAAAAATATATAAAAAAACAACTATAATATAATATAAATGACTAATCAATTAATTAATCAATAAAACTAATATATAAATGACTATAATGATCATTATAAATGATTATATGATTAAATGGAATAATAAAATGATTCAGTGATTAATGATTATACATGAATAAATGAATGAAGAATAAATTAAAAATACATAAAAAGAAAGCAAAACACAACACAAATGTATGGTTGCTCTCAAGGCAAAACACAGTTTGCATTTGAGGATCGTCCGATCCTTCATTAGGAATACAACTAAAACTGAATGGGTAAATATATTAAAATATTATTTGTAGTTCAGATTGTTTACGTTACAAAAATTCTTATTCTTGTTCTTTTTGTTTTAAGTGTGAAAATATAGCAAAAGTAATACAAAAATTCAAATCACTGGACTTGCCTTCATTTTAAGCTTTCATTTAGTGATGAGTGATTTTTATTGATTTATTTATTTATTTATTTCTGCTGGAAAAGGAGCAGGAGAAACACCAAGCAAGTGTCTCAGAGCCAGCAAAAATGAAAAGAGTGACTGCACATGTTTATCTCACAGAGTACGACACAGCCTGCAAAAATGACATGCATGCTTGTTGAACAACGGACTGTAACATAAGCACAATAAACTCATTTAGCTTTTTCCAAGGCCCATATTTAAAAAAATATAGACTTCTGGGAATCTAGACTCTGGTCTCATAACATCAAATCAATCAGTTCGCCTCTAACATCATCCGAAATGTTGCGGTGTTGCTAGAGGAGGAGTACAGTGAGAAGGGTCTGGTTCCTACAGTGAAGTTCAGTGCTAGTAAAGCTCTTCTATATGGATCAGGGACATAGCATCTGGGTATGCAAGTCCGTATGGGCTCAGGCTGATTAGGGGCCTGTTGAGGGGGACCTTTTAATTAAAATGAGCAAATGAATTCTTACTAAATCTGCATGTCATGTGCAGGGCTTCTTAATTTCTTGTGTGCATTCATTATATTGCTGCTGTAGAACGAATGAAGCAATAAAATAATGATAATTAATAAACACTGTGTGAAGTTGGAAGCTAGCTAGTTGAAAAGACTGTATCACAACAGAATCACATCCTGCTTCAGTGAAACGTGCACTGTCTTTCATTTTAATTCTCTTTGAAAAAGAAGAAAATAAATAAGATCAATGTCATAATATTTTTAGAATACAGTCAAAATTACGATTCTAAATCATATTATATTGCATGAAGTCAATGTGAAAATTCTACCTACTCTGCCAAAAAAAAGTCTGTGGCATACAACCTGTCATTCTTCACATTTGTTAACTTGAAAAACAATAAAATGGGGGACTTCCGGTAATACGTGAACACTGATGGCTGCATCAGAGAACTGCTCTCCCAATAAATATTTCTAAAAGCCCCCAATCATTCAAATATTGAACCAATTTTAATATAAAACACTGCAATGGAAGGCGGGGCAGGGATGGAAACAAGGGCAAGACAAAAAAAAAACCCAGGTCGTCAAGATAAGATGGGTGAAATGGGCGAAACGGAGCCAACCGCTAGCCGACATGCTAACGCTGAGGGGGAAATTGGCTTGGAGAAAATACTCGAAGAGCTGAGAGAATTCAGGAAGGAAAATAACGAAAAACTAGTGGATATCAAGGAAGATCTGAATAGCACGAATAAGGGGATTGAAGAAGCCGTGAATCGCATCACGGACGCAGAGAAACAAATACAACAGACGGAAGAGGTGCTGGTCGAACTGCTAAAAGTTCAGACTCAGCTAGAGAGTAAGCTGACCGAACAAGAGGGGAGGTCTAGACGGGATAACATCCGAATATACAGAGTACCAGAGGGCAGCGAGAATGGCGATCACGTTCATTGAAAAATTACTGAAGGATGGGCTGGATCTTGATCCATCGACAGAGCTGCAAATTCAGAGGTCTCATAGAGCTCTGGCGCCAAAACCAACGGACAGTGAGAGACCGCGCTCCATTGTTGTGAAATTCCTGAGCTTCATAACGAAAGAAGACATTCTGGGACAGGTGTGGAGAAAAGGAGGTCTGAAGTGCAACAATGCCCGAATCACATGTGACCACGATTACCCCCCTGAAGTTTTAAAAAAACGTAAAGAATATGCGCAGGCGAAAACAGTGTTGAAGGAAAAAAAGATAAGGTTCCAGACCCCATATCCTGCGAAACTACATGTATTCTACGAAGGCGAAACAGTGCTGTACAACTCTGCAGAGGAGGCGATAAAAGACATGAAGGCACGGGGTCTACAGGTGGACGTTATCCGGCCACAGCAGACGCTGCTCGAACGCCTTCAGCGCCGAACCTGGACAACGAAAAGAGGACGAGGCAGCCCAGGGGAAACTACGTCAGCACCGGAATATGTGGAGCGACTGAAAAGTTTCATACGAAAATGAACGGTAACTGTGATGCAACTTTGAAACTTTCCTAACGTTACACTGTCTGTTTATTTTGGAGAAAATGGAAGGACAAGAATTGAACCGTGTTATCACAAGTCTGGCTGTATTTCTTTTTTGTAAGTAGAGTCATTCACGTAAACCTGGGTAGGTTTTTATTTTATTTTATCTAATTTTTTTTTATCTGGTATGGTAAAAGTGGTAGCCCTTTCTATTTATTTTAGTTCTAATACTGGGAGATTTGTTTTTTTCTTACTTGAACCATTATTTATCAAGCTGCTTTGTCAGTAAGGGCCCTCACTCCAATTTACAGGTTTGAGCTTTTTCCCTCAGAGCCAAACTACCATGCAGGCTCGAGAAAGGTCCATAGATGGTGGATCTCATTTGTGGAAGTCACTCGTGGTATTAAAAAACTGTTTTTGTTCATTTTCTTGTTGAATGTTTTTGTACATAGTTTGTTGTTTTTGTGTTCTGTTAAACTGCAGGGGAATTGTAAATACAGTTTTGTTAAGGTCTACATAAGTGTTGATGTATACTGCATAGTACATGGCTTGCTCAGACTATACCTTTAAATTAGTTACATATAATATAAATGGAGTCCATAATCCCATTAAGAGAACTAAGATTTTGTCAAAATTAAAAAAAAGATTGTTCAAGTGGCATTTCTTCAAGGACTCACTTGAACCAGACTGAACACTCTAAATTGCCAAGAAATGGTTTTAAATATGTGTTTTCTTCATCACATGTTTCTGGCAGGAGGAGGGGAGTTGCTATTTTAATATCAAACAAGCTTAGATATGACCATCAGACCGAAAACAGAGATAAAGAAGGTTGTTATATTTTAATTAAAGGACAAATTGAAGGTGCTCCAGTAACATAGACTATTTGTTTATATTTAATAAAGACAGACATAAGGTAACTAAATGTAGTATAGAAACAATGGACTTATCTGACCACGCACCTGTATATGCCTTAGTGAATTTAAATAAAATTAATATTAATACATTATGGAGATTGAATTCTAGTATTTTAAATAATGAGCAGTTTGTAGTACGTATGAAAATGTCGCGGTTACAACTGTGACCCTCGTTCCCTGAAGGACGGAACGGAGACGTTACGTCAATACTGACGTATTTGGGGTCTCCGATTGGGAGCCCAATTGCCTCCGATCTCTAAAAGAAAAGGCCAATGAGTGGAATTTGCATGCTGCGCCACTCCCCCGTACATACAGGTATATAAGATGGCGGCGTGCAACCACTCACTCAGGTTTCTGCTGAGGAGCCGAACCACCGGCATCTCCAGCGTAGTTCATGATTGTAGCAAGAGGGACGTAACGTCTCTGTTCCCTCCTTCAGGGAATGAGGGTTACAGTTGTAACCGAGACGTTCCCCTTCAGTCGTTCTCTACGATGTTACGTCAATACTGACGTATTTGGGGTCCCTATGGAAAACGGCACAAGCCAACAAATGCCAACAGGCAAGCGTGTCAGAACAAATGTACTCAATGCATAACCTGCCCAACGCCCTGGGAGCCAGCTGGAGGGGGCCCCACAGGGATGCCATAGAATGAAGCATACCGTTGGGGGGCGGAGACAGTGACAATGTACTGTGAAAATAGATGATATAGAATCCCTTGAGGGAAGAGGAACACGATGGCAAATCGTGGAGATAATAGAAATTCAAGCCACATCTGGAGGGGGCGAAGGAAACCCACTACCAGAACAGTAACAAACTACTCCGCCTAGTTCGAACTGGCAGGCACGGAGGACCCAGGGTTCACCACGGGGAACCACAGGGAAAAGCGCACTGATCCGAATGGAAGGTTGTAAAAATCTCGCGAAGTTGTTAGGTGTCGCCCAGCCCGCAGCTCTGCAGATGTCCGCTAGAGAGGCGCCGTGCGCTAGAGCCCAGGAGGAGGCGACACTCCGGGTGGAGTGGGCTCGAACTCCCAGGGGGCACGGCTCACCCTGGCACTGGTACGCCAGGGTGATGGCATCAACCACCCAATGGGCCAACCTCTGTTTGGAGACAGCATTCCCCTTCTGCTTTCCCTCTGAAGCTCCGAGTGCGGTCCATGTAGATGCGAAGAGCCCGAACGGGACACAGCAACCCTATGGCCGGGTCTGCCTCCTCCGGGGGCAGCGCCTGCAGGCTCACCACCTGATCTCAGAAAGGAGTGGTGGGAACCTTGGGCACATAATCGGGCCAGGCTCTCAGGCGAACGTGAGAATCAGCCAGCCCAAACTCCAGGCACGATTTGCTGACAGAGAAAGCGTGCAGGTCCCCCACCCTCTTGATGGAAGTGAGCGCGATTAGGAGCGAGGTCTTAAGTGACAGATATTTAAGCTCGACTGATTCAAGTGGCTCAAAGGGATCTCTCCGAAAGTCAGTAAGAACCACAGAGAGATCCCAAGAGGGGATGAGGTGTGAGCGAGGGGGGTTCAGCCTCCTCGCACCCCTCAGGAACCTGACAATCAGGTGATGCCTTCCCAGGGACAGGCCATCTACAGCGTCATGGTACGCCGCAATGGCCGCCACATAGATCTTTAAAGTGGAGGGGGACAGCCTCCGCTCCAACTTTTCTTGTAAAAAGGAAAGCACCACACCAATCAAACATCTCTGTGGGTCCTCATGACGAGAGGAACACCGGTCAGCGAACAGACCCCACCTCAGCGCATAAGCCTGCCTCGTAGAGGGAGCTCTAGCCTGAGTGATTGTATTAATCACGGCCTGGGTAAGGCCGGAGAGGTCTGCCGCGTCCCATCCAGAAGCCAAATGTGAAGGTTCCATAGATCAGGGCGCGGGTGCCAGATGGTGCCCATCCCCTGAGAAAGAAGGTCCTTCCTCAGGGGAATCTTTCAGGGAGGGGCTGTCGCGAGGAGCATGAGTTCTGCGAACCAGGTCTGGGTGGGCCAATTAGGCGCAACCAGCAAGACCTGCATCCGTGGCATCCGTGTTGACAGTCACATGCCTCGGAACCTGTCCCAGGGGCACCCCTGCCCGTAGGAACATCAGGTCTGACCACGGGCTGAAAAGAAGGCGGCATTCCGGGGTAACGCCGACCCGGAACGTGCCGCGGTGCCATTCCCATCTCGGGATCTGGCCATGGAGCCAGTGCTGAAGTGGTCTCATATGAAGCAAGCCGAGCGGCGTCACCACGGCTACAGCTGCCATATGCCCCAGGAGCCTCTGAAAGATCTTTAGAGGGACCACTGTGCTGTGTCTGATTAAATTCAGACAGCCAAGCACTGACTGCACACGCTCCTCCGTGAGGCATGCCATCATCTTGACCGAATCCAGCTCCATCCCGAGAAAAGAGATGCTCTGCACAGGGGAGAGCTTGCTCTTCTCCCAGTTGACCTGAAGCCCCAAAAGACTGAGATGCTGAAGCACCTGGTCCCTGTGCTCGCACAACAAATCTCGCGAGTGAGCTACTATCAGCCAGTCGTCGAGATAGTTGAGAATGCGGACACCCCGCTCCCAAAGCGGGGCGAGACCACCCTCCGCGAGCTTGGTAAATACGCGGGGAGACAGGGCCAGTCCGAAGGGGAGGACTTTGTACTGATATGCCCAACCCTCGAAGGCAAACCGAAGGAACGGTCTGTGTCGAGGCAAAATCGAGACATGAAAGTACGCGTCCTTCAGGTCGATAGCTGCAAACCAATCCTGGTGCCGAATGCAAGAAATAATGCGCTTCGGGGTTAACTTTTTGAATGGCATCTTGAGAAGAGACCGATTCAAAACCCGGAGATCCAGGATAGGTCGTAACCCACCGTTCTTCTTCGGTACAATGAAATAGGGACTGTAAAATTGCAGGACAGAGGCATGCCCCTGAACCTGGGCGGACGCCTCGCGAACTGAATCGCGTAGCCGAGTCGAACCGTCCGGATTAACCAATGTGATGGGTTGGGCAGCGATAGCCACGCCTCCAACCTGCGTGCTAGTGGGATCACTGGAGGGGCAGACATACCGACGAGGGGCAGCCGTGGGGAGGAAGGTGACTTAACGTGGGAGGCAATACGTTCCACTGAAAAGTCGGTCTGCGAGGAACAGCACGCACCTTCTGCCCCAGAGATGTTTGTTTGAAATGTACTACCCGAGTCCGAGTCTGAGGAAGCAGAGTGTTGCTCAAGACTCGAGCCCGGGAAGAATGACCCAGAGAGAGAGGAAATTGCTCTTTTTGTGAGTGGGTGGGTACCTGAGGATAGCAGCACCTGGCCCTCCCCCGGAGGTGGGGGCGCAGATGTTGAGGTCCCCCGAAGAGCAATCTCTCCCATCTCCAGGTCGCCCGTCTCAGGGTCGCTTCGCCAACTTGCGGGTTGTTCTCGCTGATAAGGACGCCTGAGCAACGGGCTGCGCCCCTCTCCCGCGACCAGCTCGACGCCCCCGCTGAGGAGCTGTAGACTCCTTAAGTGGTGGGGGCGGAGGCGGAGCAGGTGTACAAGCCGTGGGGGGGCGCCCTCGGCGACGAGCAGATGAAGGCTTGGTGGACTCACGCCGGGGCAGGATGTGTTTGATCGCCTCAGTCTGCTTCTGAACTGTCGAGAACTGCTGGGCAAAGTCCTCGACAGTGTCGCCGAAGAGGCCGGCCTGGGAGATGGGGGCGTCGAGAAAGCAAACTTTGTCGGCGTCAGCCATCTGCGCCAGGTTCAGCCAGAGATGGCGCTCCTGGACTACCATAGTAGCCATCACCTGACCAAGGGACTGCGCCGTGACCTTCGTCACCCAGAGAGCGAAGTCGGTCGCCATATGCAGCTTCTGCATAACCCCTTTGTTAGGCCTACCCTCGTGCAGCTGTTTCAACGCCTGGGCCTGGTGGACCTGCAGGATGGCCATGGGGTGCGGCGCAGAGGCAGCCTGGCCCGCCGCACTATAAGCCTTCGCAGCGAGAGCTGACGAAAGCTTACAGGCTTTGGACGGGAGACGTGGACGGTTCCTCCAGGTGGCGGCATTTTGCGGGCACAAGTGCACCGCAACTGCACGCTCCACCTGGGGAACATCCACGTACCCCCTGGCTGCCCCATCGTCGAGGGTAGTGAGGAAGGAAGAACCCGGACGTGTACGGGCGCTTTCCACGTCTTGGTGAGCTCTTCATGCACCTCCGGGAAGAAAGGAACTGGGCCCAGGCGCGGCTGACTCGAGTCGCGTCGGGACCCCAAGAACCAATCATCAAGCCGCGAGGGTTCAGGGGAAGGTGGCTGGCGCACAACCAACAAGATGCTCTTGGCCACCCGGAGGAGCAGGGGGGAGCTGCTCCGCGGATTCGCTCTTTTAGCTGCACCTCGCTGGAGAAAGCAAAAAGAGAAGATGGTCGACTCCGCGGCCCACAGCCAAGAACGATCAGCTTCAAACTTCTTCTTTCTTCTCGGGAACAGTGAGGCTCCGAAGTAGAAATCTGAGTGAGTGGTTGCACGCTGCCATCTTATATACCCGTATGTACGGGGTAGTGGCGCGGCATGCAAATTCCACTCGCCAATTTTCATTGGCCTTTTCTTTTAGAGATCGGAGGTGATTGGGCTCCCAAGGGAGACCCCAAATACGTTAGTATTGACGTAACGTCGTAGAGAATGACTGAAGGGGAACTGAAATTAAACATTATTTAAAAGAGAATGATAATGGAGAAGTATCCCCGTCTGTACTATGGGACGTCTGTAAAGCGGTCTTGAGAGGAAAAATAATTGCAGAAACCACATTAGCTAAAAAACTAAGACAGGAGAAATTCATGAAATTACAAACAAAGTTAAAAGAGTTGGAAATGAAACATAAAAACATACAAGTTCAAAGACCTGGCCTAATGCAAGAAATTGGAAAAATAAAAGAAGAAATCAATGAGCTACATAATGCAATAATGTGTTCTGGAAATAGAAAAGAATCTCATATTTCTAAAACAACGCTATTATGAAGCTGGGAGTAGGTCACTAAAACTCATGTCGTTTAGGCTTTGAAAACAAGTTGATAACACAATCTACAAAATCAGAGATCCCAAAACTAAAAAAACTCTACATAGATTAGCAGAAATTCATGAACAATTTGAACATTTTTACAAGAAACTATATACAGAAAATGCATCTGGATCAGAAATTGATATTAAGGCATTTGTAAGTTCTTTAAAATTACCTAGGTTAACAGAGGAACAAAACGAAAGTTTAATAAAGGATATAGCCTCACAAGAACTGCTAAAAGAGATTGTGGCTCATATAGGTCTATATCAGTCTTGAATGTTGATTATAAGTTATATACAGCAATATTGACTAGGAGAATAGAAAGATTACTTCCAGAGTTAATACATAATGACCAGACAGGGTTCATTTTACAGAGATAAACACAGGATAACGTCAGACGCACACTGCACATATTAAAACATGTAGAAGAGAATAACATACAAACAATAATACTGAGTCTTGACGCGGAAAAAATCTTTGACTCGGTCAGATGGTCATATCTATATATAGTTTTTGAACATTTTGGTTTTAATTAAAAATATCCTTAAAGCCATACAATTATTATATTCCAGACCACAAGCTAGAATTAAAGTGAATGGTAGTTTGTCAAATTTTTGTAATCTGGAAAGAGGCACAAGACAAGGGTGCCCTCTTTCTCCCCTCCTCTTTTCACTATATATTGAACCCCTTAGCCAGTGGATACGCCAGAATCATGATATCAGGGGGATAAAGATGGGTAAAGAAGAACATAAAATTGCATTATTTGCAGATGATGTTCTAAAATATTTGAGAGACCCTGAGATATCATTTTTAACCATTATGTTGTTATACCATTTGGACTGTTTTGTATGTGTTTTTCCTGTGTCGCCCTTATTTGGTCTTCCTGTTCCGTTTCTTATTTGTTACGTCATTGTCTCAGTGCATTCTCCTGATTGGTTGGTTTAGTGAATTTAAGGTTTGGTTGTGTTCATTCAAGTTTGTCGGTGATTGTATTGTCATTCCTTGCTAAGTCGTTTGCGTTTATGTTTGTTTGGATTTCCCCGCTGTTCCTGTCCGTTCCTGCCTTATATGTGGATTTATTTAATAAACTCAAGTGCATTGGACCTACTCGTCTGCTCCTCGTTCGTCATACACCACGAAGCGTGAGAGAAATCACCGACCACACTACAACATGGACGCCGAGGAGCGGATCATGAATATTTGTCGGGGGAAGAGGCCGTTGGAACGATATGTGGAGGAATTCTTGAATGTTTGTCATCTGGTCAGTTGGAGCGATGCTATGATTAATACGTGTTTTCTAATGGGGCTAAACGATTCCCAGTTGCTAAGTTCCATACCCTATGAGGATCGCTACAAACCTGTTGCTGAATATATCAACCATGTCCTCGTCCTCAGTCATTCCAATTTTTACGTCGATGTGGAAGATTCCAATCTTCCCCCCATTAGAGAACACGCTGCCGCTCCAGCCCACCACCAGCCAGCTTCCTCTACATGCCGTCCCAACGAGCCCGCTCTCTCCGGTCCTCCTTTGCTCCCTCCTATTCGTCATAACTCTTCTCTCATCGTCAGTCCGGAGCTCGCGGCCAGCCCTCCGAGGTCATGGCCGATCTTGATGGCCAGCGTGCTGGACCCACCATTAATGTTGGTACGGGCAGCTAATATCCGAGTGGCAGCCCCAGCACGCACACCAGAACCCGCGGCGAGCACTCGGACGCCGTCCACGGCTCGCAAGAAGGCGGCAAGGAAAAGGCGCTGTAAAGACTCGTCTGCGGAATCGAGTCAAGTGACTGCTGCGTCTCCCGAGTCCAGTCAAGTTGCAGCTGCGTTTACTGAGTCAAATCAAGTGACGGCCGCGTTTCCCGAGTCAAGTCAAGTTGCCGCTGCGTGCACGGAGTCAAGTCACGTTGCAGCTGCGTCTACTGAGTCAAGGCAAGTGACGGCTGCGTTTCCCGAGGCAAGTCTAGTTGCAGCTGCGTCTTCTGAGTCAAGTCAAGTTGCTGCTACGTCTCCTGAGTCAAGTCAAGTTGCTGCTGCGTCTTCTGAGTCAAGTCAAGTTACAGCTGCGTTTCCTGAAGATAAAGTGTCCCCAACTAAGCAAGCCAGAGGCGACAGCGGCAAGGAACCAAAACTCCATCGGTGACAAATGGAGAAAAAAAACCTTGGGAGAAACCAGGCTCAGCCGGGGGGCCAGTTCTCCTCTGGCCAGACGCAGAGGACTCACCAGATCCCGTGGTCCTGTGCCGACAGCCGTGTAGGTGACGACGTTTTCACTGGGGATCCGTCTATGGGGCTCATCTAGTCGTTGTGGTCTCCGCTGACATTCAGGGCTGTAGAGGTCGTCTCTAGGTGCTGATCCACCGTCTGGGCTGGGTACGGACTGGATCTGGAGGACTGCAGTGAC
>JAHKKF010510127.1:0-17292 GCA_019740295.1 Labeo calbasu | reverse complement strand
ATTTTCAGTTTTAGTTTTAGCTAATAACCCTTCTTTAAGCATAAGGAAACATTTATTAACTAGTTATTATTATTATTATTATTATCATCATTTATACAACTAGTTTTAGTTAAGGATTATAACCATGCTTTTAGCATATATATTTTTAAAACAAATACAGATCTAATTAACAGAAATCTAAAACTTAAGATTATTTTATCTCAAACTTTTTTATTATTTTAAAATACTTATATAGTTGTATAAAATGCATAAAAATATAGTTGAGTTTTACAGTTTTAATGTACAAAAAAAAAATGACCTTTAAATCAGCATTTTAATATCTTATAGTTTTTGTTAATGTTTTATTTGGTTTTATATTTATATTTTGTTTTTATTTTAGTTTTAGTGTTTTCATAATTTTGTTTTTGTCATTTTTTTTTCAAATATGTCTACATAATTTTTCACAATTTTAATTTTAGTTTTAGAATTGTTGCCTTAGCAGCTGAAATAAAATGTAATGAAGTTTATATTTTTTTATATTTTTTTTCAGTTAATGTTTATTTTATCTCTGGTAATAATTTTTTTTTTTTTTTTTTACACTTTTAGTTTTAGCTAACAGTAACCCTTTAAGCATAAATAAACATATATCAACTAAATATAGATCTAAATGAATGTAAATCAAATTTTTTTTTTTGTTTTAACAAGTATATAGTTGTAAATGTGTGCAATAAATCATTAAATAATACATTTAACACTCCACTTTTTTAAAAGGAAAAAATAAATCATTTGTTAAAGGTTATTTAATTTAATTTCAGTTCGTTTATTTTATTTCAGGTAATGAAATGTTATTTTATTCAGAATTAAATCAGAATGCTTTTAGCATATATATTTATTAAATAAATACAGATCTAAATTTTATCTCAAACTTTTTATTATTTTTAAATATTTATATAGTTGTAAATGCATTAAAAAAAAACATTTGAAACTCTACTTTAAAGGCAAAACAAATATATATATATATGGTTTTAGTTAACATAACCCTCTTTTAAAAATAAATAAAATAATAAAATAAATATACATCTAAATGAACATAAATCTAAAACTTATGCAAAGTTCATCTTGTGCTTACAAAAAAAAATACATATATATTTATATAGCTGTAAATGCATTAAATAATACATTTGAAACTTTATTTGACGAGTTCTTTCAGAAGATGTTGCTCTAAAAGTCATTCGAAGAATTGATGAAGCCTGAAGCCTCTCTTCTCTCGTGTTGTTCAGGAGGTGATTGAGAGTAAAGTGGTGGAGGAAGAGCATTCTGCTGAGGGTGAGGGTGGTTTGGTGACGGTCTCAGGTCTGTACACACAAAACCCTTTACAGCGCAGCGTCAGTCAGCTCATCGACAAGAAAGATGAGGAATCGTGGGAGCCACACTTTAAACGCCTCGACAGTGGTCTGGTGAGATTGCTGCTGGACAAAAAATTTTTTTTGTTTTTTTGCTGAAATATGTTTTTGATAATCTCTTGTATGTCTGTCAGTTTGAAGGTGAGGAGTTTGTGGACACAATCAAAGGCTTCAGCACAGTCAGGAAGGAACACACCATGTTCACCGACACCAACCTTTGACCTTCATTGTGACATTTGATCTCCCATCATCAGCACTTTGTCCAAACATCATTTTAGAACTGAGCAGAAAACGAACTGAAGTGAACTGAACTATGTTTGGGTGAATCCAGAACCTCTATGGATTTGTACCTGTGACACTGACAGGAGGAAACCGGAATATACAGAAGACCAAAAAAATTGAAACCATTTAGTCAAAACCAATAAATGAAAGTAATATTTCTGTAAGGTGGCAAACAAGCACTGTATAACGCTGACTTAAAAATGAGCAAATCCTTTGCTGAATCATATTGCTTTTGCTTTTTTATTTGAAAAAAAAAATATATGACAAATGTAATATTTAAGAGGCTACTTCATAATAAAGATATTAAAGATGCAACTTTTCACAACCCATAACATTTTAACAGATGTTAAACCTTTACATCGATAAAATCAGACAAGAATTTTTATAATGTAAAATGTAATGTATGCAATTTTTTGTTAACAATTTACAAATAATTTACTCACCCCCTTGTCATCCAAGATGTTCATGTCTTTCCGTCTTCAGTCGTAAAGAAATTATGGTTTTTGAGGAAGACATTTCAGGATTTCAATTGTGCCCCCGATTTGAACTTATAAAATGTAGTTTAAATGCAGCTTCAAAGGGCTCTAAACGATCCCAGCCGAGAAAGAAGGGTCTTATCTAGCGAAACGATCGGTCATTTTTTTCGTAAAATAAAAATTTGTATACTTTTTAAGCACAAAAGCTCGTGTAGCACAGGCTCTCGGATGCGCGTCCACGGGTCGTTCTTGAACGATTCGTTCATTTTGAACGAATCTGTAATGTGACTCGTGAAGAACGAGTCGTCTCGGGGAGTGATTCGTTCAGTCGCGCATGAGCAACATCCTATTAGGTTCTGTAGTGGAATTAGTTCACCTGTTTGGAGTCTTCGGGTTTTTCGAGTCCTTCGTTCATCTTATGGGGCTGTCACGTGACGCTGGTTTTGCTAAAATTAACGAAATGACTCGAAAAAAAGATTCGTTCATTTTGCTCAAAGGTCCGAGTCGGTAAAATGATCCAAACTTCCCATCACTACCGAATCACGTCTAAGTTCATCGTCTGTGTACTCCGGCTAAAGGTAGAGTATGGCGAAAAACTCCATCTTATTTTCTGCTACAACTTCAGAATCGACCGCACCTTTTTGTTTGTAAACAGCGTTTGATTTACTTGCACTTTCTTAGTCCTGTTCGCTTTGTAAACACTGGGTCTGTAGTTCTGCCTATGTTCGGCGTGACCTTTCCACATGATTCAATAGTACGTCGTGAACGCGTATCCCAGAACCTGTGCTACAGGAGCTTTTGTGCTTAAAAAGTATACATTTTTATTTTCCGAAAAAAAAAAAAGACTGATCGTTTCCCTAGATAAGACCCATCTTTCTCGGCTGGGATCATTTAGACCCCTTTGAAGCTGCATTTAAACTACATTTTGGAAGTTCAAAATCGGGGGCAAAATTTAAGTCCATTATATGAAGAAAAATATATGCTTTCCTCAAAAACCATAATTTCTTTACGACTGAAGACAGAAAGACATGAACATCTTGGATGACAAGAGGGTGAGTAAATTATTTGTGAATTGTTGTTCTGGAAGTGGAGTTCTCCTTTAATTCTATGACTCATTTGCATATTTAAAAAGCTCATAATCAATGTCTTGATGTACTGTGATTAATCAACTGGGGACATATGGTGTTCTCCATAGTTAAAATAGTTAAAATGGTGTCTTTGCCTTACAAAAACATTATTAGACAAATGTATTCATACTTACCAGTGTGAAGCTAAATTTTTAGAATTAGACAAGCAATCCCATAAGGATACACATTTTAAATACATGTATGTACGTTTGTATATATACACAAGTTAGAAATTACTATTTTCAACTTAAAACTTTCATAAATCCAGCTCATGAGTGGCACTTTAAGACAAATAGTAACAGTAAAAATAGTTTTTACTAAAAAAAAAGACACAAATGCACAGCAGGTTTGATGAACAGATGCTTTTATTTGAAAACTGCCCTGCTACATACAATGCATTGCTTATAAAATACTAATTCAAAAGGACCATTAATGTTGCATTAAAAATAAGGTCAGTTTCAATGTATAAAATTCCATGCATTCAAAAAGGCAGCGTTTTCATTATTGCTTGTATAAATATATAATCTCTAGTTAATATAGTACGTGTACCCTGATTTACTGTGCACTGCTAATGTTTCTCAGAATCAGGCCACGACCACCCGACGACACCAACGAGAGCTGTAGTTCAATGTTTCGCGCTAACGTCGTGATCTACTAAACCGTTCCCTTTGAAACCAATTGAAAGTGCATGCAGCCGCTTTTACTTTCCGAATGCTTTACAAACATAAAAACAATTTCTACCCTTTAATCAAATCTTTTAAGTTTCAGCCCACAGCAGAGATTTAGAGACATGTAAGACGTTTTTTAAAGGAATAGTTCACTCCAAAACTGTGTGATTTTCTTTTATGGAACACAAATTAAAGATAAAAAGCGACTGAATGGCTTCGGATGATTTGAAATATGGCACATGATTCATATGAACCTATTTTCTGCACAGAAAAAATACAAATATATAGGTTTTTAGAGTTATTTAAGCCTTTAAATTAATGCATCCTGAAAATATACTCACCCTCAGGCCATTCAAAAGGTACAGTAGATTTGGTGAAGTTTAGTGTAGTGAAAGGGTGCCATCAGAATGAGAGTCCAAACAGCTGATAAAAACATCACAATAATCCACACAACTCCAAAACACGCAGCTTTTCACTTCGCAAGACGTTAACAGATGGTCTGGAGTGGTGTGGATTACTTGTGGATTATTGTGATGTTTTTATTAGCTGCTTGGACTCTCATTCTGACGGCACCCATTCACTTCCATTGGTGAGCAAGTGATGCAATGCTACATTTCACCAAATCTGATGAAGAAACAAACTCATTTACATCTTGGATGGCCTGAGGATTAAATTTTAAGTAAATTTTCAGTTTTGGGCAAACTATTCCTTTAAGGTTGTGCATCTGCAAGTCTCAACACAACATAATCTCTCAATCAAAAACCAACATTTAGCTTTTATGGTAACACACATAAAAAAAAAAAAAATCACCTCCAATCTGTTTGAACAAAGACTAATAAAACAGACAATCACTGAATCTTCTTACAGGACCTTAGTGAGGAGATAAAGGTGTGTTTATCTCCTTTGTAAGTGTGTTTCAGCTCTTCATACCTTAAAACAAAAATCCAAGTCCACTGCTAAGATCTCAGATTTCACCTCAACTGCTAGCAAGTACTCGTGCCGTTCACTCCTCATCACCTCAATATTAATACTGTTATAGACAGATGTTAGAAAGCTGGTCAAACTGAACAAAAACAGAATTTGACAATCTAGCAACTGGCATTGGAGATAACTGTATTATTAATAGTACCGTTAGTTCTCGTTCCGATATGATAAACGTTGAGATTTTACAGCTACATAAATATCACACCGGTTCCTACACAAATATTAGTACCTGTTTTTGCTGGAGAGATTGCTTTTAAATCACTGAAATAATTTCATTTCAGTCATTTTCGGTCATCAGCAGCTAAGGAAGTCCTGAAATCTCATTTCATCTGATGGAAAGATCAAAAGAGGGAAATCCTGTATCTAGATGTGCACTAAAAACAAACTCATCTGAATATGACGTAAACGTGCATGAGTTAAAACAGCTGCACTGTGATAATAGAGGACACTAGTGAAATCTGACTGACAGTAAGTGAAATGTCAACTGTATTAAGAAATCAACTAAATACTGCATTCAAGCTCACGGACACAATAACATCTACACAAAACAAAAAAAAACACAAATTCAGAAAGAGAAATAAATGCCACTGGTGGGTCAACTCTGTGCATAATTAGTGAAGAACATCTTCTGGAAGGATGCAGATGATCAGATGTCTGATGTACCGATGATATTGGCTGGTTTTAGCTCCAGAAACTTTATGTGGGACACAACACTGGAACAACAGACATGAAAGGATAAATCAGTAAAAGCCTGAAATATATCATATTTTGACTACTGGTCAAAAGTTTAGCGGTTTTTTTAAAAGAAGTTAATATTTTTATTCAGCAATGGTGCATTAAGTGGATCAAAAGTGACAGTAAAGACATTTAGCATATGCAAATCAGCATATCAGAATGATTGAAGGATCATGTGACACTGAAAACTGCAGTAATGATGCTGAAAATTCAGCTTTGCATCACAGGAATAAATTACATTTTACAATATACTCAAATAGAAAACAATTACTTGAAACTGTAATAATATTTTACAATATTACTGATTTTACTGTATTTTTGATCAAATAAATGCAGATTGGTGAGCAGTAGTTTATATTGTTGTGTTTTGGTGTATATTGTATATGATTACCACTGCAATTTCTTCTAAATAATGTTTACTGACACACATCACAGACAAGACAACAAATACAACACACACACACAGACAATAAAAATGTATTTCACACACACTCGTGTGTCTGGGCCGGATTGGAGACAAGATTATTCTCAGAAGTGAGGTAAAAAATATATAAATATAATTTTTTGAATGTCTTGTCATTTCAGATTGTAGTCATTCTAATTAGCAATATATAAAAATAACACACCTCCGTCACCTGTTTTCTCACACCAGTGCTAGAGGTCAAATGCAGCGAGAGCAAAAATAAAACACATAAAACACATACAAGATCAATGAGGGTCAGACTGACAATGATGGAGAGATTCAGGAGTGATTGATTCACTGATTGATTCAGGTTTCTGATACCTTTGAGGATGTAGTCGGTGAGAAGAGCAGGAACCGTGTCACTGTCCTCACGCATGGCATGAAGAACTGCAGAGAAATACAGAGACACATATAAATATTTATTACATAGTCAATATTTGTATTACACATATTTTATATATACACTACGAGTCAAAAGTTTTTGAACAGTAAGATTTTTAATGTTTTCTGCTCAACAAGCCTGCATTTATTTGGTCCAACATATAGCAAAAATAGTAAAAGTTTGAAATGTTTTTTCTATTTAAAATAACTGTTTTCTATGTGAATATATATATTTTAATGCAATTTATTCCTGTGACGCAAAGCTGAATTCTTCAGTGTCACATGATCCTTCAGAAATCATTCTAATATGTTGATTTGCTGTTTAAGAAATATTTATTATTATCAATATTTCAAACAAATGAGTTAATTTTTTTCAGGATTTTTTGATGAATAGAAAGATCCAAAGATCAGCATTTATCTGAAATAAAGAGCATTTGTAACATACACTATGCCATTCAAAAGCTTGGAGTCAGTATAATTTTTTGTTTGTTTTTGTTTGGGAAAGAAATTACAGAAATGAATTTCTTTTATTTAGCAAGGTTGCTTTAAATTGATCAAAAGTGGCGATAAAAACATTTATAATGTTACAAAAGATTTCTATTTCAGATAAATGCTGTTCTTCTGAACTTTCTATTCAACAAAGAAACTGAAAAAAAATCTACACAGCTGTTTTCAACATAATAATAATAAATGTTTCTTGAGCAGCAAACCAGCATTTTAGAATGATTTCTGTTGGATCATGTGACACTGAAAACTGGAGTAATGATGCTAAAAATTCTACTTTGAAATCACAGGAATAAACTACATTTTATTATAGTTATTTTAAATAGTAAAACATATTTTAAAAACTGACTGTTTTTGCTGTATTTTGAATCAAATAAATGCAGGCTTGGTGAGCTGAAGAGAATTTAAAAAAAAACATTAAAAATCTTACTGTTCAAAAACATTTGACTGGTAGTGTATATATGTGGGTGTATGTACATAAATTAGCAATATTTATAAACTGATTTATGGAGCAGTAACATTATTAAACTATTAATTTAGATTTCATCTGAAATAATTTAAAGAACTCATGCACTATCGCTCAAAAATTTGGGGTCAGGTTTTTTTTGTTTGTATTTGAAAGAATTTATTTGATCAATATTACAGTTAAAACAGTAATATTGTGAAAAATTATTTTTAATTTCACATAGCTTTTATTACTTATATTACTCCAGTCTTTAGTATCACATGATCCTTCAGAAATCATTCCAACATGCTGATTTGATGTTCAAAAACAATTATTATTATTATTATTGTTATTATTATTATCATCATCAATGTTGCAAACAGTTGTCCTGCTTCATATTTTTGTTGAAACTGTTATGCATTTTTTAAGAATTCTTTGATAGAAAGTTTAAAAGACAGCATTAAATTAAATATAAATCATTTGTAACATCATAAATGCATTTACTGTCACTTTTGATCAATTTGATGCATTTTTGCTGAATAAAAATATTATGCTGAATAAAAGTGTTTGCTGAATAAAAGTAGTATGACCCCAAACCTTTGAATGGTAGTGCATTTTGTATAATTTAAAAAACTAAAAATTAAATATTTAAATTATAAATTAATATTTAATGACACTTTATACTACCCTAAGTTACAGTTTAAAAGATCATGTGAAGCACACATATCTGAAGTTCATATTAGTGCCTGACCAAAGTCTCATCTGTGATTGGATTAAAATTCAAGTATATTTGTTATCGGATCACTTTGAAGAGATATTAATAAACAGAGACTTCTACTTTGACTCACTCTTGGTCAGGATTTGTAGGTCTTCTACAGACGGCGATCCGCTGCTCCTGTCGTACGGGATCACCGTTGTCAAATACTGAAAAACAGACAAAGACAGTGAAAAACATGCAACAACACAGTCCACTTTTACAGATTATGTAACATAAAAAAATATGAACATGAACACTTGTCTTGCGCTGATTTGAAGAAAAAAGGGTAGGTTTTATACAAAATGAAGCTGCAGTACTACTCATATTTGAAAGCATACTGAATTTATCCAAATTATTTAATAAATGAACAGACGAGGGGTTTGTGTAGAGCTTTGAAAATGTTCCAGTCTTACAGAAATCTTTGGAGATTGTGTGGGCTTGCTAATGAGTAATTAGCATCCTTACGGTTCCTGGCACATGCGAGCGGTCGGCTCTCTGTACGCTGCCTGTGGTCTTTATCTTCCTCTTTTTCTTCAACAGCTCACGATGTTCTTTCTGTCGGTTCTGCACGTCGATGAGTGCCGAGATGAACGTGTTCTTTACCTCCTTCTCGTAGTCTAGCTCTTCCCTTACTGCCAACTGATCGATCAGCTCCTCTGAGAAACCACGGATCTGTCGCTCCACTTCCTCCAGACGCTCCAGGAGCTCAGACACGCAGAGACCACGCAACCCTGAAACAGAGACCAGTGGATGATCAAACAACTGATTAAAAAGCCTGAAGTCATTCTAACACTTCATTTCAACATCACCGTTATTTCATAACACACTCATTTCGACAATCCAGTTCTGTCTGAGATATAAAAGATATGTGTGGAAACATAACGGCCTTTAAAAGTACTTAAGCAATTACCATTTTACATTTCAGCTAAATAAACTAGAATAACATGCCAATGCAGGGGTGCCCAAACTTGTTTTTTTTTTTTTTTAAATCAGCCAAACCCTTTAGATGCAAAATATGTGCTTAAAGAATACTTGAGAATATTTTAATAATGATATATTTGCATGTTTATTTTTCTCTGATGTTGGTTAATAGTCAGATGGCATGCAAGTGAACAGATAAAATATTTAATCTTTTTTTAACAAGCGTTTTATGTTGATTGTTTTCATTTTAAAACCATCTACACTACCAGTCAAAAGTTTTTGAACTGTAATATTTTTTGTAAAGAATTCTCTTCTCACCAGGCCTGCATTTATTAGATCCAAAATACAGCAAAGGCAATAATATTGTGAAATATTTTTACTATTTAATATAACTTTTCTATTTGAATATATTTTAAAATGTAATTTATTCTTGTGATTTCAAATCTGAATTTTCAGCATCATTACTCCAGTCTTCAGTGTCACATGATCCTTCAGAAATAATTCTAATTAGCTGATTTGCTGTTCAAAAAACAATTTTTTAATTTTTATTATTATTTTCAATATTTTAAAAAGTTGAGAACATTTTTTTTCAGGATTCTTTGATATAATAGAAAGATCCGTACTGGAGTCTGGAAATTAATATTGGAGTAATGATGCTAAAAATTCAGCTTTGATTAAAATTAAAAAAGGTATTTTAAATAGTAAAAATATTACAAAATTTTACTGTTTTTGCTGTTCTTTGGATCAAATAAATGGAGGCTGGGTAAGCAGAAGAAACTTTAAAAAAATATAAAATAAAAAGTCTTAATGTTCAAACACTTTTGACTGGTAGTGTATATATAAATGAATAATTTAACACTACAAAAAATTATTATTAATTCTAAAATAAAAACAAATCAAATAAAAACAAACAAAAATAAAACAACAAAAAGTTTAAATAATTTATTTGTTTATGCATGCCACGTGACCATTAACCAGCATCAAAGAATGTTAAATTACTGAAATATCAACTTAAAAACTACTTCAAGTAAATATTTTAGGTTAAATTAGTTCAGCTGACAAAAAAGTTGCGAAAACACACGCACAGTACTTACGCTCTTCATAGCTGCTGCTGGATGTGGAGTGTGTGAGTGTGTGTAACTCATGCGACATCAAGGAGAGGTCAAACTGAGATGGACTCTCGTGATCCTCATCATCTGGAGACTGTTGCATGATCTCTTCAATCTCCTCTATGACCTGATTAACACACAGGTTATGGAGTGTATCTACGGGTTTGACTACAATGGCAGATATCACTACTCAAAAGACTCATATTATTATTATTATAAAAATTATTATTGCATCAGCGACTAGCCCTTACTAATATAGTCTCAAAGGTCTGGAGTGTATATACCTGTTCTGCAGTAAACAGCGGTTCCTCGTTCACACATGAGATGATGATGGTGTGCATGTCCATCTGATCTCTGAGCTCCTCGTCATCAGACACGTCAAGATTATTGACCTCCACCCTCTGAAACACACACGCATGCAGTGTGAACTCAGTCTGTAAGGATTGAAAGGAAAGCTGGACGAATGGATGGAAAGACGGATCTCACCTCCTGAGGTCGGAGGTTCAGAGTGGGCAGGTGTAGTGAACGAGTGTGAGAGGTTTTCCAGTCCACGGGCATCACATTGCCGTAGTTCTCTGTCAAAGTGTTCCATATCCTGTGAAACAACAACAACAAAAAAACAGAAGAATAAACGAGAGAAACAACATTTACAGGATTTCGTAAGGTTCATATATGCAAGTTATTGCTTCATACACACTTAACCCTGTAAAGCCTGACATATGAAATAAAAGTCAGAAAAAAAAAATGGAACAGTTTGTTTTAAACAAAAATCAAAAAAAGTTTGCATATGTTTTTTTTTTTTTGTGAGACATGATATTAATATGCAAAGCAATAATATTGTGAAATATTTTTACTATTTAAAATAACTACTTTCTATTTGAATATATTTTAAAATGTAATTTATTCCTTTGCTCAAAGCTAAATTTTCAGCATCATTACTCCAGTCTTCAGTGTCACATTATCATTTATTATTATTATTATTATTATCAATACTTAAAACATTTAAGTATTTTTTTTTCATTATTCTTTGTTGAAGAGAAAGATCCAAAGATCAGCATTGGAGTCAGTATAATTTTTTTTTATTTTGGGAGGGAAAGAAATTATAGAAATTAATACTTTCATTTGGCAAGAATGCTTTAAATTGATCAAAAGTGATGATAAAGGCATTTATAATGTCACAAAAGATTGATATTTCAGATAATTGCTGTTCCTCTGAACTTTGTATTCATTAAAGAAAAATGAAAAAAATTCTACTCAGCTGTTTTCATCAAAATAATAATAATAAAAATGTTTCTGAGCAGCAAATCGCCATATTAGAATGATTTCTGAAGGATCATGTGACACTAAAGACTGGAGCAATGATGCTAAAAATTCAGCTTTGAAATCACAGGAATAAATTACATTTTAAACTATATTCACACAGAAAATTGTTATTTTAAATAGTAAAAATATTACAGAATTGTATTGTTTTGCTGTACTTTGGATCAAATAAATGCAGGCTCAAGAGGCTTCTTTAAAAACATTAAAAATATTACTGTTCAAAACATTTGACTGGTAGTGTATGTGTTAGTAAGATGATATTAATAATTAGTTTAGATAGTTAGAGATAAACAAGTAAACAATCATCAAAAACCTGTTGCATCATATTTGATACATTTTAACATGATTTTCTAACAAATATATACAGATAGATCGACAATTAAATCTAAGCTGCTTCAGTCCAGTAAATGTTCATCTTGATATAATAATAACAATATTAAAGTTATTCTTACGTTTACTTTATAAAAATAAGTAAATATTCATTACTTGAGCATCATATCCTAAATACTGTAACACCACGGTACTTTATTGGAGGTAGATTTCATGAAATCAACATGACCTGTACAAAATACCCTCACAAAAATGGTACTCCAAGGTATTTCTAAGAATACCATGGTACTACCATGGCAAATCACGGTACTTAAAAAATTGTAGTGTACGTTAAATAATCACAGCCAAAATATGCAACCTGACCACTAATTCTCCACAACATCGCGTTGTTTAATCTGAGTAACGTTAACTAATTAAAACTAGAGGAGATATATTTATACAAACGTATTTACTATATTCAATATATATATATATATGTCACGTTGTTTTGATATTTTGAGGATGTTTTTGTCACTCACTCGTCGTCGCGTAGCAGCTCGCGTTCACTCACTGCGCTCACAGAGACGCTCGTGCACGCGCTGCTGGAGTACGGGAAGCTGGCGCTCAGTGTCTCGTCGAAGGATGCGAAGCTTTGGGTCTGCGGTGTATTCTCCGGTCCCGCGGTCCAGCTGCTGTGCGAATCGGCCGCTTTGAATTCGTTAAAATCCTCCCAGTCTTCATCGAGCGGAGCGACCGGGGCCGCCATGACTGTGGCGGACGACGGGACGCAGAATACGCGCGCGCGCTCGTGCGATAGAGGAGGAAAGGGGCGTGGTGACGCTGCCACGCAAACACGCGTAATCAAAGCCGCTTTCACAAACTTATTTACTCATTTCCCCCGGTTTTGTTTTTGGTTATTTTCCAGGTTCTTTTTATGTTATTCGTATATATATTGTTGTTGTTATAGTCTACAGTTTTGAGCTGTATGTGTATACTTACCTTTGTTCAATAATAATAATAATAATAATAATAATAATTCAGGTCAAGTACGATTTTAGGATCTATTTTTAAACTTTGTCTACCTCCTGTACATGCAACAAAAAATAAATAAATAAACCTGGACTGTTTGCTCCCATGTTGGTGCTTTTTAATATAGTCTTATTTATTTTATATTATTATTTATATTAATTATAAATTAATATGAATAATATGTAATTATTATATGTAATTAAAATATATTTATTAATGTTTACATATTAAAATAATACAATTATTTAATAATATAAATCATTTTATATTATTATTTATATTAATATTTTATTTATATTAATATTATTTAGGAACATAATTAAACCTAACAATAAAATAAAAAAGTTAAATAAACAAAATTAAATAGTGTTTTAATAGAAATACAATAGTAATATTCTTTGAAGTTTGTTTAATTATCATGTAAAATCATGTTTTTAAAAATATAATACTATATATATATATATTCATAATTTGAGAACTTTACTGCATATTTTTTTGTGTTTTCTTTTTGGTTTATGAAAAAATAAATCAAGTGATTAATTGTGGTCTGCAATCCATGTTCTGCATTTAATTTTTTTAAATAGCTTTTAATTTATTATTATTTGTAACTGTTATTTACTTTTGATCATTACTGTCATTATGGATTTTATGCGTTTTTTTAACTTACTTATTTTTGGTAAATAATAAATATTTTTTACATTTTCTCCCTGTATTCTCCCTTATTTTAATTGTCATATTGTAATTATATCTGATTGAGTTTTGTAAATATATATTATATAAAATACTATTATACTATAAAATTTTAACAAATTAAAATAACACATACACTAACCTAGGAACATAATTAAACCTAACAATAAAATAAAAATAATTTATTAGTTAATAAAAATTCAAAAATCTTAATAGCCATATAAAAGTATTATTATTTGAAGTTTATTCGATTATCATCTAAAATTAGGTTTTTAAAAATATAATATAATTTATTTATTTTCATAATTTTATATTATTTTATTGTGTAATTTTGTACCTGTTGTACCTTTTTCACTTTTTATTTTTGGTTTATGAATAAATAAATTGAGTGATTGATTGTGTTCTGCAATCCATGTTCTGTATTTAATGGTTTAAAAATAGCATTTAATTTTTTACTGATATTAATTTACTTTTGATCATTACGTCATTATGGGTTTTATGCATTTTTATCTATTTATTTATTTTTGGTAAAAAATAAATGTGTTTTCTCCCTGTATTTATTTTATTGTATTGTAATTACAGTTGACAACAAAATAAAGTGACAGACTAGTTAATAAAAATTCAAAAAGGTGCCTTAATAGCAATTTAACAGTAATATCCTTTGAAGTTGTTCTATTATCATATACAAATCATTGTACATGATGGTAATTTTATAGTACCATCCGCTATTGTACTTTGTCACAAAAGTAACCAAATTTTTTATAAAGGGTTAAATTTTGGTCACAGTTCAACCCATGCAGGCCAGGTGACATGCTTCATTATGTTTCAAAACCCTGAATGCTTTATTGAAAATATGCATACATAACACATCTCCTACACAACAATACAAAACAGTACAATCACTTTTGAAAGAACACATTTAATGCAAATGGATGCCCTTCGTACAGGAGCAGTCATCGTGACGAAAACCTCTCACGCGTCTGATTCACAGTCAAACATGAGAGCAACACACCTCCACTCAGCTGGATAAAGAGAGACCCTCTTGCATATGGTTAGTAGAGTACACAAACCCCACAGTACAAGAGTAACAACACTACCCCCGTCGTCATCATATGCGAGCAGGCTTGTTTTTAGTTCTTCAAAACAATGAGGAGGAGGAGGAATAGCCAAAGAAACTGCTCTCAGGTCAGCTAAATGAACAGCAAAGATGTGTCACAGTGCACAAGCGTCAGCCTGGTCCGAGCAGCGACCAATTATTGTTGAGATTTTATTCGATTTTTTTGCGTATGGCACAAAATGGTCCTCAAGTAAACAGGCAGAAAAACCAAAACAGAGCAAAGCCACTCGATATCAAAATCCATGTCAAGTTGGTGAGGATGAACCCTTAAAAATGTCATAAAGCGACGTTACTCTAAAAAAGATTTTCCGGATTAATTTAGATTTTCGATTGAACTTCCACCTGCGAGGCAAAGGCCGGGGCGTTTAGCACCATCTTATGACAGCAGAAAGCATATGTGGATGTCAGTATAATGGTGGTTAATGTAACTACTTTTCTAATAACGCTTAAATAAAAGATAAAAAAAAAAGAGGAGACAATTTATCTGGTTATAGTTTAATATAATGATACAGAGATAAAGTCAACCAAAAAAAAGAAATATTGTAAACCAAAAAAAGTAACAAAAACTTCCATAAAAACAGGCAGAAAAGCATTTCTTTTCAAACATTTAATATCAGTCCATAGCAAATATTTCTCTCCAAAAAGGGGACTCGAAAGCTGGATATTTGGTGTAAACAGCTCAGATCGGGGAACGTGACCGTGTGGATGCAACTGAACTAGCGTACAGGCAGAGCTTTCGTCGTTGGATATGTAGTGCGGTCAGAGACGGTTTGTTTAATGCTGGTATGGCTGCTGTGAGAAACATTTACGGGGGCTCTCAGCTCAAACGTTGCTGCATAGGTCATTTACACGCCACAAACTCTGATTGACAGTTTGAGTGTCACAGTATCTTTCTGTTTAAAGCTGTGCGTTTTCGCCCTCAAAGTCAATTGAATTTTTACTAATATAACAAAGTCTCTCTGGAACGCCACCTCTAAGGTAAGCGGTGAAAACGAGGAACTTCGCTAGTAGCTTTCTTTCTTTTGAAAGAAAAGAACAAAAAATACAAAACGGTTCTCAAGTTTTTGTTCCACAGATGAAGGTCTCGGGCTTCGATCGGATTCTGTTAAAACGATTCGTACGGCTAAACAAGGGACACACTCGCGCTGGTGTGGAAAACAGTGCCACATGCGAACGTACACCAACTTTAGGCACATTTGAACACTCACACTTACACACGCTCACTCACACACACACATACATACACACGGCTGTGCTACAGGAAGCAGAATTCAGTCGAACGCTCAAACTCTCAGAGACCGAAACGCCGACCTCTGACCTCTGCGTTTGTGTTCTGAAAGATTAAAAAAACAAAACGGAAAAACTACAGCACTCCATCATCAACACTAAAGCCCAAGCTGATCGACTGCTAAAGGAACAAAAGAGAGAATTGCTAGGACTAGGATTTCTTTTTTTAAAAAAAAGTGTTTTCGTCCTCTGCCGCTGGAGGATTGAGAGCGAGAGAGAGAGAAAAACATTGAGTGTGAGTTTGTACACCCGGCCGCTCGAGCTCTCGTCTTCGGGCCTAATGAGAGGGTTATAATGTGGGAACGCCCACGGGAATCCCGTGGAGGGAAAGAGATCAGATCCGTCGGTGTGGAAGTGGGTCGGATCAGCGTCGGGTCTCTGCTGCCTCCGGACTCCTGAAAAAGCGAGGCTCTGGATCTCTTTCGCGTTTGCGCTCGTGCGTCGTTTGTGGAGGAGGACAATGCTGTAATCGTGTTTTTCTCTGTTGGATTTCACATCTTGCGATGCGACGAGTCATCTGTTCCAGGGCTGCCATCAACTGTCCATACTGCTGCAACTCTCTGAGAGGATGAGAGAACAATAGACTTATTCATCAAAAGCGAGCGTAAAGACATTTATGTTACAAAGGATTTGTTTCAAATAAAGCAAAAAAGACTTCACAACAATACGAAGCAGCACAACTGTTTTCAACACTGGTAATAATCAGAAATGTTTCTTGAGCAGCAAATCAGCATATTAGAATGATTCCTGAAGGATCATGTGACACCGAAAACTGGAGTAATTATGTTGAAAATTCAGCTTTGAAATCAAGGAATAAATAAATTTTAAAATATTTGAATATAATTTGAAATTGTAATATTATTTAACATTTTTATCGGTTTTTACTGTATTTTTAAGCAAATAAAAAAGCAGCCTTGGTGAGCAGAAGAGTCTTCTTTAAAAATAAATAAATAATTTAAAAAAATATAATAATAAAAAATAAAAAATGGAAACTTCTGAATGATAGGGAATGTAATGGGAGCGTGATTTAGACACACACAAAAAATAATAAATAAATAAAGTAAAATAAAATAAAGGTAGTGTGATTTAGACTCAAACTAAATAAAATAAAATAAAATAAATGAAAAAAAATATACAATGGTGACGTAGACATACAAATAAAAAAATAAAGTACTAAGAAAAATACTGAATGATATAAATTATTTATAAAATGGGAGTGTGATTTAGACTCATAAAAAAAAAAAAAAAATATATATATATATATGTATATTATATAAATAACGAAAGTGTGATTTGGACTCCAAAA
>JAHKKF010510126.1:0-23912 GCA_019740295.1 Labeo calbasu | reverse complement strand
TTCTTTAATGTTTTTATTATTTAGTTTTATGTCAGTTTTTTCTTGTTTTTTATTTTGTTTTATTTTATTCATTATTTAGTTATTATTTATTATTTATATTATATTATTTAGTTATTATTTATTATTTAGTTTTGTTCATGTTTTTGTTTTATTTTTTATAATTTGGTTTTGTTATTATTTTACTTTTATTTATTTATTTATTTATTTTTTATTTGGTTTTATTCACACTCATCACAAAGACTCCAGTCCATGAATAGCCTAATTAAAGCTGTTTTATTTTACATGGAGCAGACCACCTCATGGGGGCTGCCATGTTGACATCACATGACCAGCTGAATACTACTCGCTTTATCTTGGTAAACCCCTTTTATCGGACACTTTTGTTTACATAAGACTTCTTGTTCACCAAGAACACTGGCGCAATATTACCCCAGAATAACAGACTGCACTTTTACAATGAATGTTGTAAAGTCATTTCAGCACATTTAGTGTCTTGTGCCAGTTATTTAGTGTATTTTCTCTTTCTTGTTCTTTTTCTTTATGTCTCTTGCACTCATCCAAACACACACACAAACGCTGGGCAGCGTACCGTGTGAAATGACCTCACTGTCCGTGGCGAAACTTTAAGCCACAGCGCTCCACAAACACTCCTGTGTGCTGCCAAAGCAGGTACAGGCAGCTATAAATGGATCTGAATCAGATCGCATTACCGCCAATGTTTGCCTGCAAATGACTCGCGATCTGCAGAGGAATGTCCTGTTATTTTACATGTGCATGCGCTCGATGCAGCCCCGTTTCAGACCCACAGACACTTTAAACGAAACCCATGTGTTCTACAGCCCTTACAGAGAGAATCCTGGCAGGATTATGTTGTGAACAAGGATGTGATTTTATCAGCATGTCTGTCTTAGTCGTGTAATAATAATGTACAACTGTTCGTAATCTCTGTTGCGATGTTTGCTTTCACAGTGTCGTGTTTGTTGTGCTTGTGTGTGTTTTTTTTCTTTTTGATGATTCTCTTCCCTCCGTTTTGTTTTCTTTCTTTGTTTTTTTCCTCTCTTTCTATCTGGTTTTGTTTCTCAGTGTGATCAGGTCCAGGTCATCCCTATTCCCAGTGTATGTATTATTCTTTTTTATTTTGCCTGCATGCTTATGTATATATTTTTCTCTCTTGAGAGAAACCTGCCTGGCTTCAATTTTCTGGGATGCATTAAGCTTCTACTCCACTTTACATAAAGTATCTTGGAAAACAGCCATATATTGTGCATAAATGACAGTAGGATTTAAACCTTGAGCTTTCAATTAACTGATAATTTCGTTAGTCTGAAAAACGTATTGAATAGATTTGACAAAAAGTGGCTTATTTTCATGTTGTTTGACATTAGCCTATGACTTACCATAGCAAAACGTTTTGTAATGACTTGTACAGTCCTTCAGTGCAGTTTTATTTTTTTTTAATCTTTTAGCCTGCGTCTACTTTAATTCATTACAGAAAAAGCTCACACAGCTCAGATCACATCAAAATGCTTTGATCAAAATCAGTACTTCAGTAAATATCTCTCGTCTTATTTTCCATATCATTGCACATTATTCTAAAGGAAATAGAATAATCTTTCATCAAAATGTAAGATCCTTTGATGTGGGTTTTTCTACTGACAAAGCCTAAGCAGCATGGGTGAGGCAAAAATATTAAAGTTAATGTCAAAATATCATAGCCATTTATAATGGAAACAGATCAAATCCACAAACTGCCCTTGATTATTTCCAATTGAATATTATATTTCACTTACAATTCAAAATGTAAGTTTTGTAAACGGATAGTTCACCTAAATTGAAAATTCTGTCATCGTGTACTCACTTTCATGTCATTCCAAACCTGTTTTTTCTTCTGTGGAGCACAAACGATATTTGGAAAAATGTATTTATTTTTTTTTAAATTAGTTTTTAAAATTAAAAATCAGTTTTTCCCAATAGTCAATTGTATAGAAGGCCATTTCTGACAGTTAATTAAAAAATAAAAATAATTTTAAAAAGGTAATTGCAACTTTTTCACAATTCTTTTTTCTTGCAATTGCAGGTTTACATTGTACAGTTGCATGTTATACAGTCAAAATTGTGAGATATAAACTCTAAACTTCTTTTATTGTAATTCTGACTTTTTTACTGAGAAATTACAAGACATAAACTGATAATTCTGACTTTTTTGCCCTCGAAATTGGACTTTAAAATTCGCAGTTGCGAGTTTATAATTTAATTTTGAAAAAATAATAAGAATTGCAAGATGTAAAGTCGGAATTGCGAGAAAAAAGTCAGTTATTAAAAAAAATCGTATTTATTTCTTGCAGTTTAGAGTTTTTATTTTGCAATTCTGACTTTATAACTCGCACTTGTGAGTTTATATCTCAAAATTTTGAGAAAAATAAGTCGGAATTGCGAGAAAAAATGTCATTGCAAGTTTTTATCCTTTATTTCTCGCAATTCCACATTTTTATCTCGCAATTCTGTCTTTATTTCTCGCAATTGCAAGTTTTTATCTTGCAATTCTGAATTAAAAAAATGTTTGAATTGCGAGATATAAACTCGGAATTGCAAGAAAAAATGTGTTCTCATGAAAAAAGGTGTTTCTTGTAATTACAAGTTTTTATTCGCAAGTTTATATCTCATAGTTCTGAGAAGAAGTAAGGTTTTATCCTTTATTTTATCCTTTATTTCTCTTTATTCTTTGTTTTTTATCTCGCAATTCTGACTTTATTTGTCTTAGACTTTATCTCGCAACACTGAAGTTTTTTTTTTCATAATTTCGAGATAAAATACTCGGATTTGTGAGAAAAAAATCAAAAAATGTTATTTCTCACAATTGCAAGTTTTTACAATTCTGAAAAAAATCGCAATTGCAAGAGATTAAAACTCGCAATTCTGACTTTATTTCTCACAATTGTGAATTTTTATTTTCCCAGTTCTGACTTTATAAGTCGCAATTACGAGTTTGTCTCAGACTTTTGAGAAAAAGTTGGAATTGCAAGAAAAAAGTCAGAATTGCAAGTTTGTATCTTGCAATTCTGACTTTATAACTCACAGTTGCTAGGTAATGTCTCACAATTCTGAGAAAAAAAAAGTTTTTACCCTTTATTTCTCACAATTAAGGGGTTTAAATAAAGATAAAAACATGTAATTACCTTTTTTTATTTTTTATTCAATGACGAAAACGGACTTCCATACGATCAAGAAAAAATAACAAAACTAAATAATTAAAAAAATACATAAAATAAAATAAATAAAAAAAAAAACATTAAAAATATATAAAAATATAAAATAACATAAAACTAAATAAAAAATAAAATGGAAGTTTGTTTCTCACAATTCTGAAAAAATCGCAATGGAAAACAGGCTTCTATACGGGTCTTAAACACCATAAATGACATGAGTCGTTAGAATTTTCATTTTGAGTGTACTATCCCTTTAAATGTGTTGCAAATGCAGTTTTATTTTGTCCTTAATCCTGGTTATAGAGTCATATGGTTTAGGTAATTAGGAGACTGGTAGTGCTGATAGCAATAAGCTGTACTTTAGGACAACAGCAGTCTCAAAAAGTCAAATCATCCCACACTGCACCTGCTAGAGGAAGAGCGTGCGGAGAGGTTTGCTGATCTGAGCCAGGCCTTCACACTGAGTCTGAGATAGGGGAGACCCAAATCCTGAAACGCACTCCACCTGCCTCTGCCTGCTCAGCAAAAACCGAGCATCCACACTGAGAAAACGCTGGCAGGAGTTTTAATTCTCACAGTAATTGTAATCAAACCTCGCATCCGCTGGTGTTTTCTAAGATGACAGCTGGGAATGTCTCACTGCCTGCTTCCAGATCTTCCCGCTCTGACTGGCTGACACTAATGACAGAAAATGTCAACTGCATGATGTCAGGCTTTCAGTATCTTCTCTCTAATGCGTTTTGAAAGTGTCTGGATTGGGGCAAAGGTTAAGTTGGGATTCTAGTGAACCACAAAGTGTTGACTGTCATTGTCATTCAGAACAAACAGATTATCATAATGCAAGCAAGTCATAAATCTTATACGTTTGAAAACCATGAAGTGAATGCTGGAAATGACTGACACGGCATGAGGCTTCAATTATGGTTAAAGCATTGTTTGAAAACCAAGTCTTCAGAGTTATAATGTAATGATGTAATTGCCTGTACTCATGGAGCATGCATAAATTTGACCATCTGTGTGGTCTTGTTTGTGTACGCATGTGGGGACAGAATGTTCCCTCAGTGATAACAAAACCAGAAAAAACAGTATTGTAAATATTATTTATTAGTATTAGGGAATACTGGATATGTAATTGTGCATTCTCATTTCCCTTTTGTTTTTTTATATAAATAGCTGTCATCCAACACTCACTTGGTATTTAATCACTAATAGTCAATTAAATAATAATTACATTTATTTAATAATAAAAATGCACACTTCCCCTTTAAGAACAGTAGAAGTAAAAGGGACACTTCACCCAAAAATGAAAATTCTGTTATTAATTACTCACCTTCATGTCGTTCGAAATCCGTAAGGCCTTTGTTCATCTTTGGAACACAAATTAAGATGAGAAATTAAGAGAAGAAATTGTTGAATTGTTGAACCACTGATGTCACATGGACTATTTTAACGATGGCCTTACTACCTTTCTGGCCCTTAAACATTGCGTTTCTGTCTATGCAAGGTCAGAAAGCACTTGGATTTCATCCAAAATATCTTAATTTATGTTCCAAAGATGAATGAAGGTGTTACAGTTTTGGAATGACTTGAGGGTGAGTAATTAATAACAGAATGTTCATTTTTGAGCGAACTGTCCCTTTAAGGTCGCACGCTGATATTCACGTTATAGACTATACAGTAGGTTTATTCCATGTTTGACACAATTATGAATTACATTAATAATGAATTAAGATTTAATGTAGTTTAATGTCATTAGAATTGCAAATAGTTATTCAAACCTGATGAGGTGGAAATATCGGCAGTGAAAGGTCATGCAGGACTCCAGCAGATTCATACTGGCACAGTTAAATCATCCAGCACTGTCCTCCATGACCTTTTCTCCACTGAAATGCACACGTAAAGAATCTTCGGCATATTACTGTCATGAATGTACATATATTATGCATGCCTGCATGTGCTCTGGATGACTTCGCTTGCGTCTTTGGATATGTGAGAATGTATTTTGCTCCCATAGGCAAGTCCATCTGCCTCCCTTAGGTCAGGCTTAGTAAAGGACATCTCTTTCCCGTTACTGGCAGACCATCTACAGAGGCAGCTTGTGCTTAGGCAACACGACTTGGCAGTGAAGCCAAACCAGGGGGGATAGTCACTTAAACACAAAAAAGCCATGATCGTTTCAAGGTTATCCAAAACCACCAGATCCCGGTACATCATTTGGGACAACAACAGAACAATCTCCAGTGCATGATGTGTCTCATTGGAGGAGGGACTGTAGCTTTTTATTCTAACTCTGAATGTCTGGCTGATATGATAAGCATGCATCTTTATCCTCCGTTGAGCTGCTTGTTTGCTCTCCTCTCCTCCTTATATTCATCTGTGCCATATTTCCTCCAGCCTCCAGCCAAATGCCTCTTGCCTGAGGTCAGCATCAATGACTACGGCAAGAACTGTGTGGTCATTGACCTGGACGAGACCCTTGTGCACAGCTCCTTCAAGGTACTTGTGAATACACGCACATAAACACAAATGACAATTTTGTTATTATAAAATTTCATATACCAAGTGGCATATTGAGGTTGGTAATGACCTTTTGCTATGTGTTGCTAATCAGTTTTACCTTGGCAGCCATTGCTGTTCTTTATTTGACAAGCTTTTAAAGAGCGGCAAGTATTGTTAAAGACACAGTTCACCCAGAAAGTTCTCAATCTCATGTCGTTCCAAACCCGTAAGACCTTCGTTCATCTCCAGATGACAAATGAAGGTATTTTTGATGAAATTCAAGCTTTCTGAGCCTGCATACACAGCAACGCAACTGACACGTTCAAGTCCCAGAAAGGTAGTAAGGACATCGTTAAAATAGTCCATGTGACGTCAGTAGTTTAACCTACATTTTATGAAGCTACAAGAATACTTTTTGTGTGCAAAAAAAACAAAAATAACAACTTTTTCAATAATTTCTGTCAGTCTTCGACGCATGTTCACGAGAGTACTACGACGCATACAAAATTGTAGAATAAAGTTGTTATTTTTGTTTTCTTTGCACACAAAAAGTATTCATGTGGCTTTAAAAAATTAAGGACTATTTTAACGATGTCTTTATTACCTTTCTGGGTCTTGAATGTGGTAGTTAAGTTGCTGTCTATTCAGGGTCAGGAAGCTCCTTTCATCAAAAATATCTGAATTTGTGTTACAAAGATGAGCAAAGGTCTTACAGGTTTAGAACGGCATAAGGGCGAGTAATTAACGACAGGATTTTTATTTTTGGGTGAGCTATCCCTTTAAATATTGTTGTTTGAAAACCTAGTTAGCTGCCTGTGTAGGGAGCCTTTCAGTGTGTTTTAAAAAAATATTCTTAGCGAAGAAGGAAATCCCAGAACACACAGCAATCCATGATGGTGGAGAATGCGGGCAAAATGTTAATTAAGCATTGTTTTCATTCAGGACTGACAAAAATAGTTACAATAGTTCAGTGTAATTAGAACTAGATCATTTTAACCTATATTTGTGTGTTATGCATTTTTATTTTTATAAGAGTGTTACGTTGGTTAACTTGGCAATGTGCTAATGTCAAACTCCATTGGAGTCAATTGTGCTACAGTGTGTTGCGAGAAGAATAGGTGAGGAGAAGAATAGCAGATAATTGTCAAATGCAGATGTGCAAAGCTTGTCGCATCATACACTAAAGGGTATGAATACTTATGCAATGTACTTATTTCAGTTTTATATTTATAATAAATTTACAAAGTTGTGACAATTCTGTTTTTACTTTGTCATTATGGTGCATGGAGTGTAGATTGATGTGGTAAAAAAGTAGTTTAATATAAGGCAGTAACAACAAAATGTGAGAAAAATGAAAGGGTATGAATACTTTCGCAAGGCACTGTATTCGTATGGCGTTTCTGCCTATCTAGAGCCTTGCAAATCGGTCACTTATGAGGTTCTATTTCATTTAAAATGCCCCCTTAGAAGGCAGCTGCCTGTGTAGGCACTAGACTTACTAGGTTTTGGAACAGAGCTTCCATTTCAGTCCTCATTTCTAAATGAACTTTAAGCAAATTCAGGATCTTCACACCTGCACAGTGGTTTTTAGTGGCCAGATGATTTATTTGAGCAACCTAAGACATAACAGAAGGCATGGGCAGGTTGTTGGGGTGGATTTTAAGTCCCAAATGATTTAAATCCTCTTCTGAGATTAAATGTTTGTCTGGTCCCTAGAAAGTAGCGCTTCGGGGAGCCACCTGCTGAGCGCAGTGACCCACTTCTCTGCATCTTGGTTTTAGGCTGGTTTTTAGCTCTCTCTCTCTCTCACACACACACACACACATGGTCAAATAAACAACCATGGCCAGTTGATTATACGCAGTCACCCTACATTTACATATGTACACACATCCTGCTTAATGCATACATGTCTTCCACAGCTGGATACATCTCCAGTCCTGAAAGAGAAAGACAGTGACGGATACTGAATGTGTTTGCTCTAAGACTAATAACTGTGTTTTGTTAAGCCTGTCCTCCTTTAAAATGTCTGCCTGGCAGCTCCTGTTTTTGCTCAGAGAAGAGAGAAAGGCGGCGACTGAGAGAAAGAGGCCCAGAGAGAGGGATGCATGCCTTTGTGCGCGTTCACAACCTCACATACACACACAAATACACCCATCCTGACACCAAAACACACACCCACGTCACATTAAAAAGGTATGCTGACAGTTACACAAAAAATATTTGACCGTGACCATACTTGACGAGTGTTTGCAATATATTCTATTACTTGCGATTACGATCTGGCTTGTTTTTCTTAGTGACATAAGATTTTTTTTTTTATCTTTTCCTTTTTTACATTTACACACAGTGGCTACAAAATATATTTGAACATTTAATCAATTTTAAATGTTTTGTATCTAATGCAAAGGAATTTTTGAGTTTTAGACCAAATACCTTACAATATTGACCAAAAGTCTGTACCTCATCTGTTTAATTGTATTTTTTAACAAGGATTTAAAAAAAAGAAATATTAATTTGAATTGTTTAAACATTTCTAGTACATGGCTTGTTTTTTTAATATATATATTTTTGTACAGTGAACTCTAAACTGTTGACAGCTGATTTATTAGAGTATTCTAGTTTCATGTTTTACTCGCATAATAAAATAATTTAATCTCATTTCAAGCTCCAAGTCGATGTATTTTCTTATGTGGTAAGAAGCCGTGTATTAAGTAGGATAATGTACAATCAAATGGTCAATTTTTACAAAATGTTATGCAAGGCCCCTTCCAAATACAATTTATATGTGGGGTTAAATTAGATATTTATTGCATTTTTATCTAGGTAATAAATATTGCTATGCCAGTGTCACAATCCCGTTCATATGGATCACATACTCCTCCTGCTGGCCATATTATGAACTGATGTGTAAATCAGTTGACTGTGAAAACTGATCTGAAATCAGTCCCTTCATTAAATATTTATTTGAGACAGACATTAAATTACTAAAACGTGCATAAATGTATTTCTAGATAAACATCTTAATTGTTAACTGAGAAAAATCAGTTTCATAATGGTTTATCTTGTTTTTCAGAAAAATATTCTTACAATACAATATGTGTACTTAAAATACTAGCAAAATATTTTTTCTGAGAATTTAATTTTATTTCATTTTTTATTTAATTTAAAGTTTAGTTTTCTTACCCATTGGTGGACAGTTTGATGTTGTTTTGAGCATAAAATGTTTTAAAGTTTTGGTATATCTAAGTAAAATTTGGTAAAGTTTTTTTGTTTTGTTTGTTTGGTTTTTTTTAAGAATGAGACAATTGGTAAACAAAATTATATTAGAAATACAAAACTAGTTATTTTAAAATTATGAAATGTATAAATTGATCATGTTTTGGGAATGTTCAGGATGTACACTACCAGTCAAAAGTTTTTGAACAGCAAGGTTTGTAATTACTTGTTGTAATATATATATATATATTTTTTTTTTTTTTTTTTTTTTTTATAGAAGAAGTCTCTTTTGCTCACCAAGCCTGCATTTTATTTGATCCAAAGTATAGCAAAAACAGTTAATTCTAAAATATTTGTGCTATTTAAAATAACTGTTTTCTATTTTAATATATTTTAAAATGTAATTTATTCCTGTAATCAAAGCTACATTTTCAGCATCATTACTCCAGTCTTCAGTGTCACATGATCCTTCAGAAATCATTCTAATATTCTGATTTGCTGTTTAAGAAACTTTATTATTGTTATTATTATTATTATTATTATCAATATTTAAAACAGCTGAGTACATTTTTTTTCAGGATATTTTGATAAATGGAAAGATTGAAAGATCAGCATTTATCTGAAATTAAAAGCTTTTGTAACATTATTCACTCTCCATTTATAAAAACTAATATTTTAATGTAGCAAAATAAATTGATGATAAAGACATTTGTAATGTTACAAAAGATTTCTATTTCAGATAAATGTTGTTCTCCTGAACTTTCTATTCATCAAAAAAACCTGAAACAATTTTGCTCCGCTGTTTTCAACATAATAATAATAATAATAATACATGTTTTTTGAGCAGCAAATCAGAGTATTAGAAAATTACATTTTAAAATATATTCAAATAGAAAAGTTATTATTTTTAAATAGTGAAAATATTTCAAAATTGTACTGTTTTTGCTGTACTTTAAACAATAAAAATCTTACTGTTCAAAAACTTTTGACTGGTAGTGTACTTGTTCTGGAAAGCAAGACTAAATAAGAAACAAAAATACTAATTAAGAAAATTTTTGCAGTCTGCCTGTTGTAAATGAAACTACCCATCACAGTCATGATGTTATGCAAAACAAGTCAGATATTGGATGAGACTTCTCTGCCATCCAGTCAGAACTGAGACCCACATAATTTCCTTGTTTTTAACAAGCCCTTGAAAAGTGCAGAGAGCAAAAGTTTTCATCCTCATCTTCCTTTCCCTTTCTCTGTTTGCATGAAGACAGCTCATGTCCCCCCGCTGAGTCTCTTTCATCGTCTCCCAGTGCGTCTCCTCCTCTCTCTCCCTCCGCTTTCTTTAAAATCGTATCAAGTCTCTTTTCAAAGACGCTTGCAGTTTCCAGCTCCATGCAGTCAGCTGTCAGAAGCACACACGCTCATGCACATACACTCTTAAAGCTCAAAGAAGTCTAATTGAAAGTCTTGACTACAGGTATCTGTGAAGCGGTGGATGCCTCCCTCTGGCTCTCTCAGAGAACAGCACAGCTGATACAGCTGTAACATACTTGCAGTCGGTTTCAAACAGGCTCCTAATGTGTGATTTCCTGTTTTGTGCCCGCAGCCCATCAGCAACGCAGACTTTATAGTCCCTGTGGAGATTGACGGAACAGTTCATCAGGTACCGTGCAAATAGGTTCAGATGTAGCCATGGGTAAATGTTCACACTTTGTCGGTAACGGATTATACAAAGCTTCGAATGTGGACTCTGTTTGTTGGGCTGTAATGTCACATAACCTTGACAAGCTGTCATAAATTGTTAAGTTAAGGGAATATTATGGGTTCCATACAAGTTAAGCTTTAAAACCCTTTAAAAACAAAATTAACCAAAAATAAAGGTTTATGGTGAGGCACTTACAATGGCAGTGGATGGGACCAATTTTTTTGACTGTATCAAAGCATAATACATACACAAGTATTTAGGAAACATGCTAAGTTCACATACTTGTTTCTCTGAAAATCAACGCTGAATGTTTCTTAGAATTTGAGTTATAAACTCGCAATTGTGAGTTATAAAGTCAGAATTGTAAGACACACTTCCAGTTCTGAGAAACTGTCACAATTCTGAGAAACAGTGTCAGAATTGGAAGATATAAACTAGTCTCACAATTCTCACTTTTTTCTCAGAATTGCGAGGTTAAATCTCGCAGATGTGACTTTTTTTCTCTCTCAAACTTGCTAGTTTATATCTCGCAGTTCTGACTTGATAACGAGCAATTGTAAATCAGAATTGTGAGATATAAACTCTCAAAATTGTACTTCATAACTCGCAGTTGTGAGTTTATATCACAGTTCTGAGAAAAAAAGTATGAATTGCGAGAAATAAACGTGCAGTTGCAAGAAAAATGTCAGAGTTGCGAGATACAAACTACAAACAGATACAAACAAAAAAAGAATTGCGAGTTTGTATCTCGCAATTCTGACTTCATTTCCCGCAATTGAGTTTATGTAATTCTGAGGAAAAATGTCTGAATTGTGACTATATCGCACTTCTGACTCTATAATTCGCAATTGTGAGTTTATATCTCGCAATTCTGACTTTATTTCTCACAGTTGTGAGTTTAGATCACGCAGTTCTAAGTAAAAAAAGTCTGAATTATGATTATATCTCGCAATAGTGACTTTATAATTCGTAATTGTGAGTTTATATCTCGCAATTGTGAGAAAAAAGTAAGAATTGTGACAAACTTGCTATTCTGACTTTATAATATGCAATTGTGAGTTTATATCTTACAATTCTGACTTTATTTTACGCTGTTGTGAGTTTCTTTCATGCAATTCTAAGTAAAAAAGTCTGAATTGTGTCTATATCTTGTTATTCTGACTTTATAATACGCAATTGTGAGTTAATATCTCACAATTCTGAATTTGTTTTATGCTGTTGTGAGTTTCTTTCATGCAATTCTAAGTAAAAAAGTCTTCTGACTTTATAATTTGCAATTGTGAGTTTATATCTCGCAATTCTGACTTTCTCACAGTTGTGAGTTTAGATCACGCAATTCTAAGTAAAAAAGTCTGAATTATGATTATATCTCGCAATAGTGACTTTATAACTCGTAATTGTGAGTTTATATCTCGCAATTGTGAGAAAAAAGTAAGAATTGTGACAAACTTGCTATTCTGACTTTATAATACGCAATTGTGAGTTTATATCTCGCAATTCTGACTTTACTTCTCACAGTTGTGAGTTTAGATCACGCAGTTCTAAGTAAAAAAGTCTGAATTATGATTATATCTTGCAATAGTGACTTTATAACTCGTAATTGTGAGTTTTTATCTCGCAATTCCGACTTTATTTCACGCAGTTGAGTTCATATACAATTCTGAGAAAAAAAGTCTGAATTGTGACTATATCTTGCTATTCTGACTTTATAATATGCAATTGTGAGTTAATATCTCACAATTCTGAATTTATTTTACGCTGTTGTAAGTTTCTTTCACGCAATTCTAAGTAAAAAAGTCTGAATTGTGACTATCTTGCTATTCTGACTTTATAATTTGCAATATAAACTCGCAATTCTGGCTATTTCTCACAGTTGTAAGTTTGGATCACATAATTCCAAGTTAAAAAGTCTGATTTGTAGCTATATTTTGCAGTTCTGAGAACAAATCAGTCTTTTTTACCATCAAAATTTTACTTTATAACTCGCAATTGCGAGTTTATAGCACAGTTACGAAGAATTGCGAGATATAAACTTTTAACTCAGATATAAGTTTTTAACCCACAATTCTGACTTTATTTCTCACAGTTGAGTTTATATCATGCAATTCTAAGAAAAGTCTGATTTGTGACTATATCTTGCAATTCGGACTTCATAACTCACAATTGCAAGTTTATATTACAATTCTGAAAAAAAATTAAGAACTGTGAGAAAAAAAATTAAGAATCGCGACAAACTTGCAATTGTGAGAGAAAGTCAGAATTACGAGTTTTTATCTCTTTATTTAAGTCTTTATTTCTCGCAGTTGAGTTTATATCATGCAATTCTGAGATTGTGACTATATCTCGTAATTCAGACTTTATAATTGGCAGAATCTAGCAATTCTGACTTTATTTCTCGCAACTGTGTGTTTAAATCGTGCAATTCTATGTAAAAAGGTCTGCGTTGTGACTATATCTCGCAATTCTGACTTTATAATTCACAATTGCGCGAAAGAAATTGTGAGATTAAAAAGTTGCAATTACTTTTTTTCAGTGACGGAAATGAGATTCCATAATTTTGAAAATGTGCATTTTGTGTCGGAATGTTAGTTTTTGTGATTCCGCTGACTGACAGTAAACCAACAGTATTTCGACATCCCGGGTTGCCAGTCGGTGGAAAAATAAAGGCGTATTGAAGCCATTGAAGGCAGCAAACAAACTGGCTCAGAGATCACAGATTCTGCCTGACCTAAAAAGCCTCGGCGTCCATCTAAAAAGCTCAATGACCAGAGGCATATTAAAACTAGGATAACTCATAAACTTGCAGTGTAAGGCTCATTTCTGTTGCAAGTCCTCAATCTGGCAACCCACATGAGCGTCGTGTCTGAGGAAGAGGGGGCAAGAAAAACAATATTTTGAATTGGGACTGCAGTATGTGCAATATTTGAGCCATAGAGCTACTTAAACCTTCATTTTTACAACTGTTTTGGAGCACTGGTAAGCAGAATTGTTCAGCATCAGATTGTTAAACCTTTATTGAACCTGTAATATTCCTGTGAAAAATAAAAAAGAATTGGAACATAAAATACAACGACCTCACTGTTCAGTGCATTCTCTACTGTATTAAAACATCAGCGGTAATGATATCTTATCCTTTCTAACATGTGTCCTCTGAGGCTTTATATTTTCATTCAGTTTTTTCCATCCTTTTATCTGTTAAGACGCAGTAATATGTGAGTGGCCCCAAAGGGTTCATGCTAAATCACAGTCTGAATCTGAACTCATTTCCTTTTTATCATTCTCCTCGAGTCGCTGAGTGCGATGTAGTCAGCAGCACTCGCTCGAGGTAACTAACTTGAAGTAAACAAATGTCACCAGTCGAAAGCTGAGCGTAAACACACTTGAGGGGAGCCTGAAGAGTGTTGATAGTAAATCTATGTGTGAGTCAATATGGCTCATTTGTTCCTGGAAAACATCTGCAAAGTGGCTGGTACCTGGTTCAAGTAATCCAGGATAGGCTTTGTGGATCAGGGTTGGCCTGTTCTTGGTTACTTGCACTGGGTTGCGGCAACTAAACGACTGAAAGTCTACAAAGAGGTTTGTTGAAAGTTAAGTGTTAGCATCTCTTCTGTCTATTTGCAGAAAGCAGAAGTGTTTTCTTTCCATCAGTAATAGCCGTTTATTTGGTTTGTTTGAAGGTCTACGTGCTGAAGAGGCCTCACGTGGATGAGTTTCTGCAAAAGATGGGCGAACTGTTTGAATGTGTTCTTTTTACAGCCAGCTTGGCGAAGGTAAGATTCTCTAAGGTTTCTTCAGACTGCATATAAACCATCTTTGGGACTGACTAACAGCTCGCAATGTAATTTTGTAAGCTGATGAAATCAACATTTTTCAATATTTGGTCAATTAGTCAATATTTTCACACTCGATTTAGCAACGAAAGTCATTTTCAGTGAAAGCTGACATTAGCAATATTACCATTGCAGTGCAATGTATGTGAGAGCCCAGTAACTCAACAAAGTTGAGAAAAGTTGAACGTTATGCAAATAAGTGATAAAGTGAAGTCAGTGGAGCTCACAGGATCCATTTCCTGTGAGAGGCTCTCTGAGGAACTTTAATGTTGTTTAGGGCAATATCGCTGTTCTGTGCGATTTATATATACCAATATAATAAAAAAATGATGTGTGGATAACTGAGTCAGAATGTTTGTAGTGAGTTTGGTTTATGCATTGATAATCATTTATCTTGTTTATAAGATGATGTATTATGCGCCACTGGTATTTACATAAAATGCTTTCCTTGCCAAACATTCATTTTTAGCAGCAAGAAAACCTTGTCAACATAGAATGACATCTTCTTTTATCACCATTTTTCAAAAACTAAGAGTAATACATATGTAAATATGTGACCCACAAATCCAGTCATAAGGGTCAGTTTTTTGAAATTTAGATTTATACGTCATCTAAAAGCTGAATGACAAGCTTTCCATTGATGTATGGTTTGTTAGGACAGGACAATATTTGGCTGATACAGTTGTTTGAAAATCTGGAACCTGCGGGTGCAAAAAAATCTAAATACTGAGAAAATCGCCTTTAAAGTTGACCAAATGAAGTTCTTAGCAATGCATATTACTAATTAGAAATTAAGTTTTGATATATTTACAGTAAGAAATTTACAAAATATCTTCACGGAACATGATCTTTATTTAATGTCCTAATGATTTTTGGCATAAAAGAAAAATTGATAATTTTGACCCATACAATGTATTTTTGGCTATTGCTACAAATATACCCGTGCTACTTAAGACTTTTTTAAGGTTTTGTGGTCCAGGGTCACATATATAAATCCATATATGTTGTTTGGATTGGGTTTGTAAAAATAATTTATTTAAATAAATTTATTATTTATTCTTTTTTTTGCCAGGTTAGAGACAGTATTTATTTGTTAATTGTTTATATACTTAATATTAATGATTATTATTGCTATTATTACATGATTAAGTTTGTAAAAATTAATTCATTAAATTTTTATATAATTTTATGTAGTTTTGTTTTGGGCTAGATTTATGTAATGCATAAAGTATGCAAGTTATTAAATATTATATATATATATAATATTTTTTAGAAACTTAATCATGTAATAATAATCATCATAATCTTTTTATATACTTTAATATATATATATATATATATATATATACACGTTTCATTCATGTATTTATTTTTAATTAATTTTATTGTTAATATTGTTATTATTTATGAATAGCATGCTTGAGTGCTACTGACACTCTGCTGCCAAACTGCTTAGCATCAGTTTTGCAATTTATTTTTTATAATATATTTTTGTAATAAATATATTAAAGAACTTAAAAAGATTATGATGATTATTATTACATGATTAAGTTTGTAAAAATTATTTTATTTATTTTTTTTACTGGATTTATGTAAGATACATAAAGTATGTATGTTATTTTTATATATTTAATTATACATTTAATTCATTTTAAATTATTCATTAATGTATTATTATTATTATCTTTGTAAACATTTAATCAAGTTACATATTATTTCGTGTTTTTTGGGGGCTGGATTTGAGTCAGATGCGAGAAGTATTTATTTGTTTATTTATTTGATTGTTTATTTTAATTTAAGTATTTTGAATTCCTTCATTTTATTATTATTATTATTATTATTATATTAATATATATATTACAGCCTTCCAAAAAGCCGCTGATGTTGGCGGTAGAAGTGAGCAAGTACTTGACGTGTGCAAATTAAATCCATGTACACAGATGTTAAAATGCTAACAGTGTCCTTTATTGTGCTTCAACAAATAAACAGTTCTTGCCATTAGCTTCTTGTGAGCTCTCCTTTCAATTCATGACATACAAATGTGAAGTTCATACCTTACAGACAGAGCGAACACATTGTCCATAGTCCATTTTATTCTTTGCACAGTTATGCATTAAGCTCAGTCAACACAATACAGCCATTTGACACAATAAGCTAGTGAGCAGGATAACCTGTAGCTGTATGCTCAATCACGGTCCAAAATTGTTTGCTTTTATATATACACATTTTTTTGTTGTTTTTAATTTAGAGACTGATACCAATGCCTCCTACGTTTATATGTAGGCAGGGCAAGTTAGTCCGTCTGGTCATAGAGTGCGATTGTTGTATTGTTCATGTCTATTTTTGGTCTTGCAGTACGCTGACCCTGTAGCAGACCTGTTGGACCAGTGGGGCGTGTTCAGGGCACGGCTCTTCAGGGAATCCTGTGTGTTCCACCGGGGGAACTACGTCAAAGACCTCAGCCGACTGGGCCGGGAGCTCAACAAAGTCATCATAGTTGACAACTCACCTGCCTCCTACATCTTCCATCCAGAAAATGCTGTACGTGTCACTGCAATTAATCACGTGCAATTAATTTGACATTACTGTCTCAGAATACACTGTCACTATATTACGATATTTGTATAACAAGTAGACTCTTAGTGCATTAGTGCAAGTTATGTCTTTATCCCAGAATTACATTTTCCAGTGGAACTAATGAAGTAGAACCCAGCCACAGGCACTTTATACTCCTTAGTCAAAACTTCTCATCAATTAAAGACTCGGGGTGTAGCGAGAGACCTGCAGTCAGACAGATCCTACTGTACCTCAGTGCTGTCACCTCCTACATGCGCTTACATCCCTCCTGTTAAAAGAGAAGGTGTTATTCTGTATTCAAACTAATGAGCTAAAGGTGCTGATTAAAGTCAGTTATCTGTAAGGTGGTGCAGACCTCTTCTCAACACAGTTGGCAAATTAGTTGTATATCACGCATGATTTTATCTTATCTGCTGTTAAAGGAGAAGTCCACTTCCAGAACAACAATTCACAGATAATTTACTCACCCCCTTGTCATCCAAGATGTTCATGTCTTTCTGTCTTCAGTCGTGAAGAAATTGTTTTTTGAGGACAGCATTTCAGGATTTTTCTCCATATAATGGACTTCGTTGGTGCCCTGATTTTGAACTTCCAAAATGTGGTTTAAATGCAGCTTCAAAGGGCTCTAAACGATCGAGGAAGAAGGGTCTTATCTAGCGAAACGATCTGTCATTTTTTTTTTTTTTTTTCGGAAAATAAAAATTTGTATACTTTTTAAGCACAAAAGCTTGTGTAGCACAGGCTCTGGGATGCACGTTCACGTACTATTGAATCACATGGAAAGGTCAAACTACAGACCCAGTGTTTACAAAGTGAACGGGCAAAGACTAAGAAAGTGCAAGTAAGTCAAACGCTGTTTACAAACAAAAAGGTACAACAATGTCGGACGATTCTGAAGTTGTAGGAGAAAATAACATGGAGTTTTTCGACATACTCTACCTTTTTGAGCCGGAGTAAACAAACGATGAACTTGTGGTGATTCGAAGATGTGATTTATAGTAGTGATGGGAAGTTCGGATAATTTTACCAAATCGGACCTTTGAGTCTCGTTTAGCAAAATGAACAAATCTTTTTTCGAGTCATTTCGTTCATTTTAGCAAAATCAGCATCACGTGACAGCCCCATAAGATGAACGGACGACTCGAAAAACCTGAAGACTCAAAACAGGTGAACTAATTCCAGTACAGAACCTAATAGGATGTTGCTGAACGAATCACTCCCAGAGACGACTCATTCTTCCCGAGCCGACTCATTCTTGAACGAATCATTCAAGAACGACCTGTAGACACGCATCCCAGAGCCTGTGCTACACAAGCTTTTGTGCTTAAAAAGTATACCAATTTTTTTTTTCTGAAAACAATGACAGATCGTTTCGCTAGATAAGACCCTTCTTCCTCGGCTGGGATCATTTAGAGCCCTTTGAAGCTGCATTTAAACTACTTTTTGGAAGGTCACATTCGGGGCACTAATGAAGTCCATTATATGCAGAAAAATCCTGAAAGGCTTTCCTCAAAAACCATAATTTCTTTACAACTGAAGACAGAAAGACATAAACATCTTGGATGACAAGGGGGTGAGTAAATTATTTGTAAATTGTTGTTCTGGAAGTGGAGTTCTCCTTATTAAAGTACTTTCTAGGGCTGCATGATTAATCATAATAAAATCGAAATCTTAATAAGATTAATAAATCACAAAGGCTGTGATTTAGGTCCCGTTTACACTAGTGCATTGTTGTTATAAAACAGCATTTTAAAATAACTTATTTAAGAGAAGTAACCGCAATAAAACTGACTGTTATTCCTTGGAGTGTAAAAATACTGTCATTTCTTTTTTTTTAACTTTTCAATTTAACAGTTACTTTTCGTAAAGGAGAAGTCCACTTCTAAAACAAAGATTCACATATAATGTACTCACCCCCTTGTCATCCAAGATGTTCATGTCTTTCTTTCTTCAGTTCTTCAGAATTTATGTTTTTTGAGAAAAACATTTTTGCATTTTTCTCCATAAAATGGACTGGTATGGTGCCCCGATTTTGAACTTCCGAAATGCAGTTTAAATGCAGCTTCAAACGATCCCAAATGCGATCCCAGCCAAGAAAGAAGGGTCTTGTTTAGCAAAATGATTGGTTATTTTCATAAAAATACTACAATTTATATACTTTTTAATGTCATACGTTTGTCTTGTCTTACTCTGCCTGGACTGTTTCTTTCCAGTTCATGACAGTCGAAAAACTCCCACCTCATGTTTTCCCTCAACTTCAAAATCGTCCTATATCGCTGTTTTACCTTTTTGTTAAGGGTGTTTGGTCTTCTTTGCATGTTTACTTTGAAAAGACTGTGCTGGTACTACTGCAGCAAAGTAGGATGATTTTGAAATGATTGTTGAAGTTGAGGGAGAAAATACACAGAGTTCAGGAAGAGCAAGGCGAGATGAGCGTTTGAGATTTTAAAAAGTATTTAAATAGTATTTTTTTTAATGAAAATAACCGATCGTTTCACTAAATAAGCTGGGATCGTTTACAGCTGCATTTGGGATTGTTTGAAGCCGCATTTAAACTGCATTTTGGAAGTTCAACATCGAAATGTTTTCCTCAAAAAACATAATTTCTTTACGACTGAAGAAAGAAAGACATGAACATCTTGGATGAGTACATTATATGTGAATCTTTGTTTTGGAAGTGGACTTCACCTTTAAACGAGCCTCCGAAATGAGACGCAACAAATGAGCATGATGTCATTGTGTGTTCGCAGGTGCCGGTGCAGTCATGGTTCGATGACATGACAGACACAGAGCTGCTGGATTTACTGCCACTGTTTGAAGGCCTGAGCAAAGAGACAGACGTTTACAGTGTGTTACAGAGCCTGAGGGCCAGGTAGCATACGGGTCCAGCACTGCCTTGCAAACACGAACACCCCCTCCAGCCATCTCAGCCACCGTTCGGCTCTGGCCTCTAGAGGACACCACTCACCCAACGAACGCCACTCCATCTCTCTCAATGGACCAACGGCCAGCATAATTCCTTGGCAAGCAAATATATACACTCAGTTTCTTTCAACTTTTGATGCAGGATGAAGACAACAAAGCGTCGTTTTATAAGAGAAACACGAGTTTACTATTCTTGCGTATATTTACCAGGAAAAAGAACAAGACGTGCTATTTTTCTGGACCGGCGTTAAAACACCTTGAACCTTGAACTTTTTTTCTGTTCAGGCTATGCAGGCAGTCTTTTCCGCGGCGTCATCGGTAGTTCCAACAACTGTGATTTATTTTCCTCGTTCTCTCGTACCAAACAAAGTGCCTTCTGACTTGTTTTTATGGAGACACAAATCAGTTTTTGTATGCTGCATATTTACAATTCAAAACCTTTAAACACTTACTGTAAGAGTGAACGGTCTTTTAAAACTCGTGAAGACTTTTCGGTGATGATCAGACTTCTTCACTGGACTGAATGATATTATCAGGCAATGGATAATGCCGTTATTTTCTTGGGTTCTCGTATGCCTTTGAAAATATAGCATATAAGTGTTCAAAGGAAACGTTTGCATCTATTACCCAACTGTGATTTGAACTAATAATACAACATATATTGTGAAAACAGCCTAAAGTTAATCAATCCAATACGTCAGGATCTGAAATTAATACTAGTCATTATTAAAATAAAAGATGCAATCAATATGAAAAATGTCTCACATGTTTGTGTCAGTTTGTGTGCATTATACTCCAAAAGGATGCTGGGATGCCATTACACAGTAAGTCTATTGTACAGGACCTTTACAGTGCAATGAATTTAAATACGCTTGGTTTTCCTCAAGATTTTGTGTAAAGAAGGGAGTGCAAAAAAGTGTGGGCTGTATGAAATGTAGTTAATGAGCAAACTTTGAGCGATCTGTTAGTTTGCTGCATGATTTGCCACGAACTTTAAGCGGTTCACTTACAGAGCAGGAACCAAAAGGCCACTTGTGACAGTAAATAGTCATTTTTAGAGGTAAAACTTAGGAAAAAGCTGAGATTTTCTCTTTTTTTTAGCTGTGGAAATGTATGTGGTGGCTGTCATCGGTTGACCTTTGAGTCTGAGAAAGGTAAGATGGTTTTCGCTGTATTTCACAAATATTTCATATGTCTCCATTTACACTGTAAAATTAAAATGTAAAATAGTTAGACCTGACGTGACTCTTTTGTTGGTGTAACCTAATGTAATCCGTTTGATTCAGCCATTAAACTTACATAAAACCAAACCAACATTTGATTAGGTTTAACAATGTATTTGCTCAGTTAGAAATTCCTGATCTCAATGATTAACTTCAGAATGTCCAAATATGGTATTTGGGAACCTTTATGAATCACATGACCTTCAGCTTTATGGATTGTGTGTTTGGCTTCTTGGAGATGAACACAGCGCTGTGTGTTTAAGAGTATAAAATTACATTTTGAATTTGGGTGCTGTCCGAGAAATGTTTGCCTAAGGTGTCTCTGGGACGTTGAATGAAAGGAACAGCTGAATATGAGCTCTCTCATGTCGGGTTGCTCCTGTGGATATGAGTCATATTTGTTTGCTTTACTATTGTTATGAATGTTTGTCTATGTGCGTGTGTGTCGTACACACCGTTTTATGCCCCTAGTGAGGAAAATACTCTTAAATCCTAAAGGTAGCTTATTATGCAGTGTTAAATGCTTATTTGAGTAATGCCGTAAAATTAAGGTTTTACTGTACAAACAGCATATTGCATTGGACACATGTTGCTTCATAAACACTGATTACCTAAAAGGCTGCTAAATGACATTGGGACAAACATAATTAGTTTTGCCCAATCCCTGTTTTTCTAACCAGTGTCACTGAGTTTCTTAGCATTAGAACTGAAATGATTCAAATGCCTTTTATTGTTTAAATTTGAATATCCTCACAGTGAGAAGGAAAAAGCAGCTAATTTCAATCTGAGTGGGTGGAAATAAAGAAAAATAATTATTTTGATTTTGTAGTTAGAGGTAAAATCTTACATTGAAAACCTATAGAGTGTTTTCACAACGTGCCATCAATTGGCCGTATTGGTGGCACTGAGTGTAAACAATGCTACTGAACCGAACAAAACTTGCATATTTTGCTGATAATTGCTGCTGAAAATAATTAGTTATTGTCATGTTTTGGGTTGTACTAATCGGTCAGACTGGGAAAAACATTTGGAGTACATTTGGAGACTGCCAAAAGTTGTAACAAATCAAAGAGAAGAGTGCAAAAAAAACTGTCTGAGGAACAAAAGGCGTTTGTGGTTGGCCAAACTGAACCAGGATTTCCAGGCCAAGAATCTTGACAACATTTGTGTTTGTTCTTATCATTTCCAGTCAGGTAGGTGAAATATTAGGTTATTATCTTAATTAAACGGAAAGTTCACCCAAAAATGAAAATTAGCCCATTATTTACTCACCCTCCAGGCGTCCCAGGTGTATATGACTTCCTTCTTTCAAACAAATCCAATCTGAGTTATATTAAAAATGATCCTGGCACTTCTAAGCTTTAGAATGGCATGGGCGGGTGTTTATTTTCATCAGTCTAAAACAAGTCCAATAAAATGCATCCATTTATAATAAGAAGTGCCTTACATGGCTCTAGGAGGTAAATATAAAAGCATCCTGTAGCGAATCAATGCATTTTGTAAGAAAAATATCCATATTTAAAACATAAGAATCACTTTAATTTAGCTTGCACCAACTGGTAATACGCAGAAGCCTTTCTGGGCAGATGACGTAGGACGTCGGCATTACGCCACTCAGAAGTGACGAATGCGAACGCTCCGTGGAGATAGGTAAACAGCACAGGTCACAAAACGAGGAGTTGTAAAGAAAAATGTTGGAGGATTTCAATATAAACCAAGAGGAGACTGGTTTTCCTTTGTTAAAGTAAGGAAACTTAGCTTCCTTTGCTCCTGTAAACAAACGTTGGTTTGTGCAAGACTCACCAGTGCATGTGCAACGCCGACGAACAACATCATCCACCTAGAGCTGCTTCCGTGTAGAACCAATTGGCACAAGCTAGATTAAAGTGATTCTTACATTTTAAATATGGATATTTTTCGTACAAACATGCATCGATTCGCTACAGGAGGCCTTTATTTACTTTTTTTATGGATGGATGTACTTTATTGCACTTGTTTTGGACTGATAAAGAGAAACACCCAAATTCAGGATAATAACTCAGTTTGGATTCATCTTAAAAGATGGAAGTCATATACACCTAGGATGCCTGGAGGGTGAGTAAATAATGAGCTGATTTTCATTTTCGGATAAACTATCCCTTTAATGCTGCTTGTACGTATTTTTACCACCAATTACCTTGAGTTTGTCAAAATATTGCACCATTTCCTACTTACTAAGTCCTTCTCTATATGATTTAGCAGCATCCAGCATTTTTTCCCCATGGTTTAGACAGCATAAATTAGCGGAACAATGAATTCAGTAGTACATTAACCATGCAGTCGCTGCTGTTGTTTACATCCGAGTATCGCCAATACAGCCGCACATCCGGGTAACTGACCAAATCATGAGGTAAGTGCAAACCCTCTAGGGCTATATAAAGACGATCATATTGTCATATAATCATATTGCTCATATTGTATATTTAAAAGTTAATGATAGATTTAAGATTTGCTTTGAATTTCACCAAGCTGATTACTCACTAAAAACTCCCACAGATCATGTTTTCACGTCATTTCAAGTCTTATTTTGATGTAACAAAGTGATTATATGTAAATGTGTGAGTTGTTTACTTACTTTTATAAATTAATCTTCCAATTAACGCCATTATGTTCATTCCCACTGATTCGCGAACAAACGAGCACCCACGAACACAAGAGGCGGGATTTATCGCATAAACCAATCACAGCTGAACATAAC
>JAHKKF010510123.1:0-12013 GCA_019740295.1 Labeo calbasu | reverse complement strand
CTACTACATACATCTTTCAGATGAAAAGCCATATGGTCGATGAATGATAGGTGAGCGTTTGGATGTCCTGCTGTATTACCAGTCGTTAACGATTTGTCTGTCATGAAATCACTTGCTTAACCAGCCACACCAAAGCATACAGAAGGAGAACATAAAGAGACAGGTCAACTAGAATTAAGTTCAAAATTACAATATATCGTTTATAGTTTATTTATATAAAGGTATATTTGTGTATAAAGTTGGGTTTCATAGCGTTACGATTCCCGGTCCCGCTCACTCCCGCTGACATTTTTTCCTATCCCGTCCCAATCCCGTGATTATTAGTGATTTTGTTTCCCATCCCGCGGGATTCCCGAAAAAATGTCAGCCTCTAATGTCAACACAAAACAGGGCTGCCAGGTTTTCACGACAAAACTGCTACTCAACTGCTACTCAAAACTAGCCCAATTTGAGGGGGGTCCCCCAGAAAAAATCATTTTCCGGGGGTAAAATACACTTTCTTTGGAGGGGTTCCCCTGGTACAGTTCGCATTCCAGGGGCTAAATATAACACTATTGGGGTCGCTTCAACCCGCGGACATGAAAAACAACCCATGGAAACAGTGTTCAAGTAGCCCAATTCTGAGGGAAAACTGCAGACTTGGTAACACTTACACAAAAGCGGGTGAATGGTGCCTAGCGATATGCGCGCGTCACAAGTGAGCGGTTAATCATGTGCGCCAACATGTGGTTGGATCGTTCTTTGCTCTTTACTACTATCATTGGCATATCTTCAAAGTGCCTAATTCTACCATTTTGGTAATATTTCTTTTCAAAATCGTGAATCCTCGATTTATAAAAAATAAAATTGTGGCAAAACATTCAATTCGAATTAATTGATAAAATCTGAAAAATTGCCCAGCCCCATTTCAAATGCTTCCGGATTAATGTAGACGCAAAAGCTTAAAGGGGATCGGATGCCCATTTTCACAGTTGATATGATTGTTTAGGGTCTTAACGAAAAGTCTATAATATACTTCTGGTTAAAAATTCTCAATGGTAGTGTAAAACAACACCCTTTTTACCTTGCCAAAATCAGTTCTGCAAAAATCATCCCATTCTGCTCGAGGCTGCTTTAAATGCAAATAAGCTCTACTCACCCCGCCCCTCTCTACTCTCTGTGGAGTGACGAGCCTGTTTACTTTTAGCCGCGTTTAGCTGCTAAACTTGCCAACTAGCACATTATAAGAAAAGGCCATTGCAAAGATTCACAAAAAAACCTTTATACTCACTTCTGTTGTAAGTGAAGCTGGATCACGAATGATTTGCTTGAACATAAACGGATATATGTAGATCGGGAGGCACATTCCACTCACAAGCAAATGTAATCGATGTCGGGAGTAAATGATGACCACTACGTTCATTATTACATCCAGCAACACGACACCTCAGTTGCTCAATTCTTGTCTAACTTACATCCCTGCTCCGGCATCAAAACATGGAGGTTGGATTGTTACAACTGATCTGAGGTAAGACGCATGTGTCAATCAACTATCGTGGGAGTGGCCTCTGTTGGTGTGACGCCACAACGACAGGCATCTGAGAATGGCTCGATTTGAAAAAGGGGATATTATTTTTACAGATTAATTAAAAACCACTACATGGATTTTTATCATTATAGGGTAGATTTGTACATACACTGCCAACACACATTAATGTTCAAACAACATTAAGAGATCTTAACAATGTCTCAAACTGTGCTCCGATTGATACGTTCAAAATTCTACAAGCAAAAGACAAGTTACATTCAATAGCAAGTGATTCAGCACTTGCAAAAAAAGGCTTGCATGAATAAATAAATTAATAAAGAAATGTTTTCTTAGTTATACTGTAAGTCTTGATAAATTGGTCTGCCTCTTAAATAAAAACAACAAACAAATAAATGTCTCGTTATTAGAGTGATACTGTAAATCTTGATAAATTGATCTGTCTCTTAAATAAAAAAATAAATTAAAATTCCACCCTCATACATTTAAATTTTAGTTCTTTTTTTTTTTTTTACCCAAAACCATTTCTCACCCTCTTTCTGAACCTTAGCTCTAAACAAGCTGTTTTTTTTTTTTTGCATGTGAATTGAAGATATATGTTGCTCACAAAAGAGCAAGTTTGTTCCAATAGCCCCATCCTTCAATATCAGCCTCTTCAAAGCCTGAATTATACACTAAAATCTGTGATGGAATGTGCCACTCAAACCGTTCAGGTCAGACATGAAATTATCGGGCATCCTGTTAAACTTCAGTGGAAAAATGGCAGGTGCTAAACACAGTCAGGAATAACACATTTTCTACAGCTTCACTTATCTATATCAGAGAAACTACATCTATTTCGTATGTATTACATCAACACGAGTGAGCGGGTTAGATTATCCAATGACGTAACAGCAGTCAATGACCTTTTTTTCTGCTGTGGATAAAGTTTTGAAGTCTGAAAGTTTCGAAGTCTGAAAGTTTCAGTATGTTTTGGTAGTACAATGAACTCTTTTATCTCAAAAGATCAAGGGAAATTTGATCCCTTATGAAATGACCCCTCTAATAGATTCCCATCTCACTGCTGTGCTTCATATTAAATTATTTGTGATGTTTTGAAAATAACGACATGCTTCATTTCAAGTATATTTGTATTCATACCGAATACCACCAGGCATGTCTAAATCTGAATGAGGTTAAGGGAATTCCTCAAGTTCAATACAAGTTAAGCTTTATTGACAGCATCTGTGGCATACACTAACAATCAACACTGTGGAGTCAGTTTTCTCTAAAAATCTCTTATGCTCACTAAGGCTGTATTTATTTGATCAATTCTGTAAAAATAAATAAATGTAACAAAACATAAAAACCTGAGGAATGAAAAATTATTTGAGCAGTAAACAGAGCTCGATTTGTGTTACACCCGGAACGTTCCTTCAACGGCGGAAAACTGAATCATACGGCTCTAATAGCGTACACATTTGAAGCTTTTGAAGTGAGAATATCAAACACATTTAAACGCCTCGCTACATAAGCGCAGCCGTGCACCGGAGGCCTGCTGGGAAATTCTCTGAAGAACAGTAGCTACAGGCCTCTATTGTTACACCACTAAAACGCCTCAAGAGTGAATGGTGTTCAACTCACCGCAATTTAGCCATCTGACTGCTTTTAATTATGCTTGTAGAGTTAACTTATTCAATAATTGACTCTCAAAAATGTCAGTCTACCCCAGCTGCTACCCAGAAGCTTCTCAGGGAGAATTTCGTCTAGTGTTGGAAGGGCGACGGCATCGGCACCATCAGAGGAAGCTCATCAAAAATAGATTAGAAGGGCTTCATATCAAGTCTTTTCCAAATAAAAGCTCAAATACGCCTTGAAGAGTCTGGCACGGTGATTCCCTCAGTGCAGAATCATGTCTTATTCCGCCATGCCAGTTTCAGAAATTAGGTTGCAACTCTCAGGGGAATTTGCATACACTTATCTTCTCTCATGAGCGTGAGGAACCGGTAATGAGCGGCGTATGTGGCCAGTCACAGTCGGGAGGAGAATACGAGGCCGGTCAAAGTCAAGAATTTACCTTCTGCTACTTCACTGCACAATGGACAGGCCAAGCTGTCGTTTTCCATCTGGACTTTCCTTCTGCTGAAGCTTCCAGCGAGATGTCCTTCATGCTAATTCTCTTTCCTTCCAAACACTTTTCAACTTGACCACCGCATTACATCCCTAATGCCGGACTCCTTCTGGAGTGCTGTAATGGCCATGACTGACAGGTTCATGTTTACAGATTTTTTTATAGAGGAAGAAGCCCTGGTGTCTTTTGGTTTCCTGATTTTTGGCCTCTTTGTTCCTAAGAGCCAACAGCTAAATCACATCCTTAAAGGGACACTTAGTGAAATATTCCCAGCGTTAGATGATCTCTGCGTCAGAATGAATTAGTCTGGCAATGAAGAACAGAGTCGGCCACTTTAGAAGTTCGAAGTACAATCACTGGGCCGACCTACAAAGGACTTCCACTGACCTCTTATAAAACTACACGCAATTCCGTTTTAAGGACCGCAGAGCAATAAAGGCTAAATTGCAACCTGTAATGAACAGGGAGCTCATGAAAAGAGCTAATAAAAGGAGCTCCCAAGATCAATTTACAATAATGACGACAACATGATTTCCCAGAGTCTCTACCAACGCAATCATGGCTTTCATGATTCAATGGCTAAATCAGTAAAGGGCTCAACAACAAGACTTTTTGTTTGCTTAAAAAACGGTTCGTTTTTGTACCTTTTGAAGTCAAACGTTAACATACACCCTCCAGAATCTGCAAAATGTTAAATATTTGACCAAAATAAGAGGGATCATTCAAAATGCATGTTATTTTTTGTTTAGTACTGACCTGAATAAGATATTTCACATAAAAGACGTTTACATATATTACAAATAAAAGCTGAAATTATAAAAATTACCCAGTTCAAAAGTTTACATACACTTGATTCATAATACTGTTTTGTTACCTTAAAGATTGTAACAATGAATGTTTTCTGTTTTTTTTTGTTCAGTGACAGTTGTCCATGAGTCCCTTGTTTGTCCTGAACAGTTAAACTGCCTGCTGGTCTTCAGAAAAATCCTTCAGGTCCCACAAATTCTTTGTTTTTTTTAAGCATTTTTGTGTATTTGAACTCAATGACTGTATGATTTTGAGATTAATCTTTTCACACTTAGGAAGAACTGAGGGACTCATATGCAACTATTACAGAAGGTTCAAATGCTCACTGACGCTCAAAAAGGAAAAACAATGCATTAAGAGCCAGGTGGTGAAAACTTTTTATATTTGAACATCAGGGTAAATTTAACTTATTTTGTCTTCTGGGAAACAAGTAAGTATCTTCTGTAGTTTCGGAAGGGCAGTACTAAATGAGAAAATATAATATTTAATCAAAATAAGAAAAAATGGTACAAGATTCTGTTCAAAAGTTTACACCCCCGGCTCTTAATGCATCGTGTTTGAACCTTCTGTAATAGTTGCATATGAGTTGCAAAATCATACAGTCATTGTTGGAAAGGGTTCAAATACACAGAAATGCTGAAAAACCAAAAAATTTGTGGGACCTGAAGAATTTTTCTGAAGAACAGCAGGCAGTTTAACTGTTCAGGACAAAAAAGGGACTCATGAACAACTGTCTCAAGAAACACAGCTGTGGATCATTCAGGTAACAACACAGTATTAAGAATCAAGTGTATGTAAACTTTTGAACGGGGTCATTTTTTTAAATTCAACTATTGTTTTCTCTTGTTGACTGTCTTTTATGTGAAATATCTTATTCAGGTCTTTACTAAATAAAAAATATCATGCATTTTGTATGATTAATCTTATTTTGGTAAAATAACAATTGCACATTCCGGAAGGTGTATGTAAACTTTTGACTTCAACTGCATTATAGTTATTAAGTATCCTGACATACATTTTTGACACTTCAGGAATATCTATATGTCTGGAACTATTTAGTAATTATACATAAAAATCAAAATGTTCCATTGTAAATAAGTTGTTTATTATTATAGCTGTACAGTATGTGTGTATCTAAAAGGATCACATTTACATTTTTCATATTTTATGCATTTTAAACTAATTCTTCCCAGACACACTCCTTGCAATTTTGACAAAAAATGTTTAAATTAAGCAAGTCATAACAATTCATGCATACTATTAACAAATGTAAGATTGTTGGAACGTTACAACGTTCTGACTTGACAGACCAAGCCAACCGGCCTGAAACTCATTCATACCGACTCTACAGCATCTCTATTGTTGAATCAAATCGTTTTCATCTAAAAAACATAATGTCTCTAACCTGCCACAGTTGGAAAACTCACGTCTCAGTGACATAGACACATAGACACAATCCCAAACATTAAAGACATGTCAAATCAAAATGACACACAAGCAGACAAACTGTGATGCAGTTCAGAGGCAATTACTTTTGATGCTCTGTGCTGAGAAAGAAAATATGTGCACAGACAAACTCCGACTTGCTACGTGGCTCTGAGAGAGGACTTGCATATGGAGCGTATCTGTTATTTAAAGAGCAATAGAAATGACAGTCTGGGGGCTGCAGGAAATGTGCAGTATGCACTTTTAAAAGCAGTAATGTAACAGTCATTAAAGGAACAGTTTGGCTAAAAATGAACACGATTTGATTCAACAATAGAGATGCTGTAGAGTCGGTATGAATGAGTTTCAGGCCGGTTGGCTTGGTCTGTCAAGTCAGAACGTTGTAACGTTCCAACAATCTTACATTTGTTAATAGTATGCATGAATTGTTATGACTTGCTTAATTTAAACATTTTTTGTCAAAATTGCAAGGAGTGTGTCTGGGAAGAATTAGTTTAAAATGTTTGTTTACTCACCCTCTCGTCGTTTCGAAACTGTATGAGCTTCTTTCTTGTTTCGAACAAAAAGGGAGGCATTTTGTACATGCTTATATTTAAAAACGTCTTGATGGCTAAACTGTACCTTTAAGACTCAACTCTGTTGCTTAGGGCTGTTCCTACATAACATCATAAAAGCATGACCATACTCTAAGTGAAATCATGTTTGTGTTGCAGCGCTACAAAGGAAATCAATCACAGTGGACGGACACGTTCCCCGGAGAGTCCGACGTTTCATTAGCCTAATGGTACAATAATTACTTCCCACTTGAATCTAGCAAGTCGCAGAAGAAAGCTTCGGAGACCAAACGGCACGTGATGGAAAACAGGTGCCGATTTGGTGGGCTTTTGTCTTCTTTTTCTATCAGCATCTCCCAATTCTTCAGCTAACCTAATCCATGTGTAACACTTATTGGAAGGATGAAAATGAGCTTTGACGTGAGGCTTGGAAATGTGATCCAGAGCCAAAAGGTACAATTCTCTGAACTCCAGAGTCCAGCTGCAGGTTTTCACCATGACATCATCTCCGAATAACATCGTTTTAGGAAAATTGATTCCAGATAACCCTTGGAGTGAGTTTCCAAGGGAAACCACAACTATTGGCTTTCTCTTGTGGACTTTGATTGGAATTTACATCCAAGAATTTATTATACACCTCTACGGCATTCCAGAGACTCAACCACTTATTCTCAGAAACATTCTGCATTTCCAGAGTATTTAAAATGGGATTTGAGGTCAGTCACCTATATTTTCAGTTGGTACCAATGGCAAGCCTAGCTCATTTGGTTCCTTAGACTAGGTAAAACTATAAAATGCCTTTTAATGTCCTTGCAGTTCATTATTTAAAGGAACTTTGGCCTCTCTATTGCCATTTGTGGTTGATACATGTGATTTTTCCCCACAAATGAATGGCATAAAATCCAAAAGCTTACTGCAGTAAAGAAAATAAGGAAAGTTTTGTTCATTTTTACCCAAGAAATCTTCCAAAGTACATTTTTAAAGAAACAGTTCACCCAATAATACAAATCCAGTCAACATTTACTAACCTTTGCGTCATCCCAAACCTTTTTCTTTCTTCTGAAAACACAAAAGATGATATTTTGAAAAACAGCAATGAAAGTCAATGGGGTCCAAAATTGGTTCTTTTCAGATGAACTATCCCTTTAAGAGTACTGTATGTTAGTCTAGTCATGCCCATTAAAGTTTGAATGGGCATAACACTTCTGTTTAGGTTGATGAGGTTTTATATGACATCCAAAGAAAACTATTCACAAGTCATGTATCTACATTTGCAGGGCGGGCAGTCATGCAGAAAGCTCATGCAAAATGGTATTACTCTGGAAGAACTCGAGCTCTGGTTCAGTAAACTGCAACTTCGGGCTACATTCAAATGCACCGTAGGGAACCTGAAGTCGACGCAGTCTGACAGCCAGAGCCTCTAGATGCTCAGATGGCGCTTAACTCATTTTAGATAGCCAGTCCTGCTAAGCAATAACAAAGAGAAGCAGAATATGTGTAAGTTCTCATACGAATTGAGATGGTCTCAATAGACTTTCACACAGTAATTTGCAGGTTATATGTACATTATCGTCTCTTCGTGCCTCCAGCCCTCATGCATTCAGAATGCAGTACAACAGAGGGATTGAAAATATTCACTTCATGAAAATAATAAAACAGTCCAGCTGCAGTGCTCATGAAAATGTCAGATCTGCATGCATGTATAAAATAATGTCAAAAAATGAATTATGAAAAGTACTATACATTTCAAAATAATATGACAATATTTTCATAATAAAATGCTTAAATAAAATGCTTAAACTCATTAATTACTCATCAATATAGTCAAATATTTGTGGCATTAATTCAACACTGATTTTCTGGCAAAACAGAAGTGGACATTTTGGAAATTAAATTAAAAGTGTGTTTGTTTCTTAAAAAGCAAGAATAATCCATTTTGGGCTGAAGATGTAGTAGATCGTGAACAAAAAGTTTATGATAATGTTAAAGAAGACTTAGAAAACCATGTATTAAATATATTATTTACAGCTTTATGCGATTGTATCATTTTGACGTGGCACTGAAATTTATAGTGGAAATTGTGAAATTTTACTGACAATCCATTAACCCATGTAAATGTATGTAGTTGCTATCTTGAAGAAAATGGCTTCTGATTAGCTGATTTTGTTCTGATTGACTAAATCCATCCATGTATAGAGGTTATAAAAGGTGACATTAAGTTTTATGAATAGACTTGCTCTATTGTGTCTGTGATCAGCTGAAGATAAAGGCTGTCAATCCTTAACAGCTGAGCTGCCCATTATTCAAAGCAGCTGGCCAGGTAGCAAAATCCTTTATTAACTCACCACAATAAAGACATTATCAGCTGTTCACATCTATTTCTGAAATTAAGCCTTTTAAATTGAATGCATTCAATTTAAGAACATGAATATCCTTTCTTTCCATCTGAGTTTTATCGCCGTCTCTTGAGGATGAAAGTGAAGGAAACTCATTAACAAAAGAGGTTGATTTCTCACAGTGATTTCGAGAGGAACAGTTACTGCTGTGGCAATAATAAAATATTCATCTTAACAAAACTTTAGTTGGAGGATTATGACGAAAGTTTGACATTTATAAGATTAACTAGTCCAATAGCGCAAAACTGTTTAATTTGGCATTTAACTGAGATCCCAATTCAAAGTTTTGAGTCTAAACAAAGGTTTTAAACATAATAGGATTGTAGCAGGGGTAAGCAGAGTGTCACCGTAGCACACTTGAACAATGCTTCAGAGGGGAAAATGGGTTGCGTGAGCCAAGACTTACATAACAGCGCACTAAATGAGAGAGAATGAGCTCTTCTAAATCATAATACACATTCTGACTCCTGAAAGAGACGCAGACAATTGCTGGGAGCTTAATTAGTCCAGCAAACCAACGAAACTACTGAAGATCCCCACAAATCATCTGGAAATTTAACTTCACAACCACGATCTAATTTATGAATTCTATGTAATTCTAACTTTCACTAGAAAGATAGACAGATAGATAGAAAACAACAGAATGATAAAACTATCTATAGATAGATAGGTAGATAGATAGAACTTCAGAACGACAGATAGAACGAATGACAGATAGATAGACAGATAGATAAATAGAGAGATAGAGAAAACAACATAACGATAAAACTATATAGATAGATAGATAGAACTTTAGAGCGATAGATAGAACGAATGAAAGATAGATGATAGATAGATAGATAGATAGATAGATAGATAGATAGACAGAAAACAACAGAACGATAAAACTATCTATAGATAGACAGATAGATAGAACTTCAGAAGGATAGATAGAACGATTGACAGATAGATAGATAGACAGACAGAAAACGACAGAACAATAAAACAATATCTATAGATAGATAGAACTTTAGAATGACAGAACGAATGATAGAACGAATGATGGATAGATAGATAGATAGATAGATAGATAGATAGATAGATAGATAGATAGATAGATAGATAGAAAACGACAGAACAATAAAACAATATCCGTAGATAGATATAACTTTAGAATGATAGAATGAATGATAGAACGATAGATAGAACGATAGAACGATAGATAGAACGATAGATAGATAGATAGATAGATTGATAGAAAACGACAGAACAATAAAACAATATAGATAGATAGAACTTTAGAATGATAGAATGAATGATAGAACGATAGAACGATAGAACGATAGATAGATAGATAGATAGATAGATAGATAGATAGATAGATAGATAGATAGATAGATAGATAGATAGATAGATGGAATGATAGAACAATACAGAACAGCAGATAGAATGAAAAAACGATAGATAGAACGACAGAAAGATAGAACGATGGATGCAGATAGATAGATAGATAGATAGATAGATAGATAGATAGATAGATAGACAGATGAGTGACAGAGCGAAAAAACAATAGATAGATAGAAAGTGATAGAATGATAAAACAATAAATAGATAGATAGATAGATAGATTTTTAGAATGATAGAACGATAGATAGAACGATAGATAAATAGAACGATGATAGATAGATAGATGGATAGATAGATGGAGATATAACTTTAGAACGATAGATAGATAGAAAGTGATAGAACGCTAAAACAATAGATAGATAGACAGAACTTTAGAACGACAGACAAAACAACAGATAGAACGATAGAACGACAGAACGATAGACAGATAGATAGATAGATAGATAGATAGATAGATGGAGAGATAGATAGATAGATAGATAGATATAGATAGATAGATAGATAGATAGATAGATAGATAGATAATTTTTTTTAAGATTACTTTCTAAACAGATTAATTTTTAAAAGTACAAATATTCCATGAAGTCTCAAAATTAATATGAAGTCATGAAAATTGCATGCATATGAATACAAGCACTGAAACGATAGCATGTCACACCGCAGGAAACTGCAGAAACCGGCTGAAATCTGTCGACCAGAGCTGTAGCCATGTAAGAGCCAATGTGACAGCTGATCTAGCCACCCATTCAAGGCTACTGAAATAATGTTTGAAATAATAACAAAGCACATTTGTCAGCCTTGCTACTGATTTGAACTCATGCATGCTAACATCAGTAGAGCACTCAATGAGAGATGATTTACAAAGCAGGAATCTAAAACTGCAGGTTTTTAGTAAATGTAGAAAACGTTTCTTTAAAGCATTGTTTCAAGAACACCGGCATCACAAAACTCCACTACAGCGAGGCGCTTTCAGACGACGTCAAGGATTTGATTCATCACGCCCACTGTCACGGTGGCCTCTTCACAAAGGACACAAGCTGAACACCATGTTAACGCAGGCTTTGAAAAGACATGAATCAAATGCAATTCTCTAATCCAAGGGCATCACAGGCTCTTTCGGGTATCTCGCAGAGTAAAAACTGACACGGTAATGGCCCGCATATGGCGGAGGTCTCTTTTGACTGAGGACAAACCACACAAAAGCTTGGCAAAGTGCATGTGAATGAGACACCAGCTGTTTCTCACCATAATTCCACTATCAGGCGTCAAGAAAAGACATTTGTGGTGAGGACGAAGCCATAATGCCTATAATAAAATGCAGAGAGGATGCTCAATCACACGCAGGTCTCGACCTCCATGCTGCGGTGGAAAGAATCATGTCAGTCTTCTAATAGCACAAAACCAGTGTCACTGTGGCTCTAAGCTCTTTAATACACACCGACACAGCTCACTGAACTCCAAATCCTCACATTTGGCCATTTACGTCAGTCTTCAAAACTAAATACAGACATTTGCTGCTCTTCAAAAAAACAAAAGAGAACTAAATAACTAACAGCTCTGGTTCTACAATCTGATTCACATTCTGAAAATCAAACTACTAATAAAACACAGATCTGTATCATGGAAAAAAAGACAGATTTGCAAAAAACTAACTAATATTGCCTAATTTGATATTGTAGAATTTAAAGATCCCACAAATAAAATAAAATAAAATAAAATAAAATAAAATAAAATAAAATAAAATAAAATAAAATAAAATAAAATAAAATAAAATAAAATAAAATAAAAT
>JAHKKF010510120.1:0-13331 GCA_019740295.1 Labeo calbasu | reverse complement strand
TTAAAATAGTTGCTGTTATCATTGTTTTTGACTCATGTTATCTTTTATTTTAATCAATAAGCTTACATGACACCAAAAGTTTATATACCAAATAAAATAGTTCAATTCCAATTTTGATGCCACACCTAAACCTACTAGCCTAACTAAAGTCCATTTTTTTTAAAATTATTATTAATATTTTATTACAAATGAAAAGATGCTTTAGGGAACAACAGCTGACAGACTGAAAGAACGCAAACTCAGTCTTTGCCAGCAGGTGGCGCTCATGGAATCAGAGCGATATTACGTTTCTATGCTTACCGCTGTAAACAAAGCAGCACTGTGCTTGTGAACGCTACTTTAAATACATCATACATGGGCAAATGAAAAGAAAATGCCATGTAAACTTTTATTAAAACAATCAGTTTCCCTCACAGATACATTAACATAAACCACAGTTTCAATATTTAGGATAAAATTTCCAATATTTCGCGCATTGTGTAGCGTGATCTTGGTCTGCTACGGTATTTTTTTCTCTTTGCGTTCGTCTTTAGCGTCTCTGGCCTCTGTTAACGGATGTTTAAAGAGTTCGTAATATTTCCACACACATGACATTTTGAAAGAAGATTGCATGCAGTTCGTGTGCAAGCCCGGAATAAGAGATCGGTTGAAATATGTCCGATCAATCGGTGCATTTGTCTCCACTGTATAAATTAAGTATGTATTGATCATTGTTAAAGCTACAAAGCTAATACTTGGAGAGGGGGAGCTGGAGGCCATTCGGCTCTGCAGTGAGCAGTACTTGTGTATTTGTCCGTCAGAGACGCGTCTCTCTGTGATCGTTTAAATTATAAAGGTTAAAAAAAACACGTGAAAATGATAAACTTTCGTGACGACGCGGCAGTGGCTCGATCGGACCAGTGACATATTCGTCAACTGTCCCGAGTGTCTTTCACGCTGGCACCGGGCCATCGGGCACTCCTTATTGTCGAGCCCTGCCAGTGCTTCCCAGAGATAAGCATCATCACATATACAATACTAGCTGGCAAAAATAGAAAAACAGACTGTATACAATGGTAGCTGCACTTGCAATGGCAGATTCACTATTTACATGGTGGAATTTGCAAGAGCAAAGAATGAATGCTTCTCCAGAGAGGAAATGGATTTAAACTTTAACCTTGTGCACAAGCAGACTGTCTACGTGACAAGCTGGATTCCATTCCATTCCATTTCAAGTCATTACTGCAAATAGGTCATTCTGATACATGCAATGACTATCCATTATGACATGTAGGTATTTTTATCTTTATGTACACAATAATAATCTTTTAATTATTAATATGTTAACATTGTTATTATTAATATTGTTTGTGTGCTGCTGTGCATCCCTGTGTGTTTATGAGTGTTACATACATGCCTATAGGCACATATTACTAATGCGCCCTTTAAAGGGATAGTTCATCCAAAAATGAAAATTTTATGTTTATCTGCTTACCCCCAGGGTCAGCAGAAGTCATCTCTCTGACTTCTTGCTCTGAGTATTCTGGTTCAAATAAATACAGTTGGGCAAAAAAACAAATTCACGTTTTCTGATGATATTTAAAATCGTCTTCCATTGTGATGACCTGTACTTCTAAATATCTTTAGATCCTCATAGTACCAGTGAACACGTCGCAATCTATGCGCACTGTGTAAACAATGAGTGACGTATAAGCGCAGATCGCTTCTGGTGCTTGCGTATACCACACCAGAGCGCGTACATATGTCACGCGCCAGATGCTGTGAATACGCTCAGGACAGTAGGACATAACGGTGAATCAGAGGTAAAAAATGATATAAATACTGTTTAGTTTCTCTCACAAACCGATTGTTTCGTCTCTTAGGACATCAGTGTATCGTCATGAGTCGCAGGTTTTAATTCGGTTTTGTTTGACTATTGACCATTGACTGCCATTATATGACTGACAGACTGCAACAGTTTGAGTTAAAAATCTTTGTTTGTGTTCTACTGAAGAAACAAAGTCACCTACATCCTGGATGCCCTGGGGGTAAGCAGATACACATCAAATTGTCGTTTTTGGGTGAACTATCCCTTTAACTAAATTTTAAAAATACTGCGCCATTGACATTAGACCAGGTTTTAGTTGGACAATGGGACAATTATTTTAAGTTGCCTCAAAATAGCAATGCACCAACAATGCACCTGAACACACCTTGTTTTCAGTTCAGCACGCCCATGGGCGAACAGATGGGTGCAAGTGCATTTGCTATCTAAACTAAACTATCTGAAAATGATAACTGCTTTAGGCTGAAACTAGCAAAAAACACTTGCATCACACCTGGTGTTACATTGCACTGGGTGTATGATAGGGCCCATAGTTAAATTAAGTGTTGTCACTTTTAGTTTGTTACTCCTTAACACTGTGTAGCAGCATAGCAAAACACACAAAAAGAGAGGACTAAAACACAAACAATTTAAGTTTTTTAGTAGATGGAGCAGCACCATAACAGTGACTAAATTAGTAATAAAGCCATTCTCTTTGAACATCAGCATCTGCTTTGGCATGTGAGACAGAACATTCCATCAAAGGTTTATTTAGGGATCTAATGCACACTCAGAGAATAGTTTGAGTTTATGCTGCATCGCAATGTTTTATATGGATGCCTGACCTCTCTTCCAGCAGGGCAAGCTGTCTGTTTTCTCACCAGTTAACTGGTAGGGGTGAGTATGTAAATGGGACGGCAACCTAAATAACAGACATTTTGACTTACTCGTTGGAAGGTATTTATAGACTCATTCTACAGAGACAAAAAAAAAGACAATTCGCCCACCCAGGGACGCCAATTAATGTAGTGAATTTTTGGCTTTTGCCAACCTAGGGAGGCGAAATAGTGTAGTGATGGGTACTTGTTTACATCTGTCAACCACGCCTCTCTGGGCACGGAGGAGGTCCTGCGATAGTTTACAACGAGAAATGGAAAGTCTATCAGTTATCTGTGCCTGATTTCAGCACTTGTGCAAACTACCTGGACCCATTCCCACCATCGTTGCTACAGTTTATCGCCGTCCTAAACCGCATACAGATTTTATTAATGACTTTGCTGCTCTACTCACTCATCTCTCCGCTCTCTCTCCTAACGTTATATTGCTGGGGGACTTCAACGTTCATATGGATAATTTTGATCTTCCTCTGACCAGAGACTTTTTCTCATGCCTGGAGAGTTCGGATTTCATCAGTATTTGGACTTTCCAACACATACAAAAGGTCATACTCTGGACTTAATCTGCTGTTCTGGTCTCACCCCCTCCAACTGCTTAGCTGATGATTTTCATGTGTCTGATCATTTTCTTCTTTCCTTCAATATTTCTCTTTGCCTGTCTGTAACCAAACCAACACGTCTTATTTCATTTCGGAAGCTTAAGGATATTAATATTGATACTTTTGTCTCATGCATTGATGATACTTTCATTCCTGATTGTCTATGCACTCCTGATGCTTTGGTTGTTAAATATAATAATGGTTTACACAACATTCTTAATTCTCTTGCCCCAATGAAAACAATGTCTGTGTCAGACCCTTTGGACTGTTTTGTGTGTCTTTCCCCCATGTATGCCCTTATTTGGTCTTCCTGTTCTGTTTCCAATTCATTATGTCACTGTCTAATCGTCTACACCTGTCTTTGTTTTCTTTGTTTTGTTGTCATTCTGTTATAGTCTCATGCGTTGTGTTTGCTACTGGTTCCCTGCTGTTTCCTGTCCGTTCCTGTTCCTTGTGGATTATTTAATAAATTTCTATGTTTTGGATCTCCTCGCTCCTCCTCATCATTCCCTGCACACGACGCCATTGTGACAGAAGAACCGACCAAACAGAATGCTCTGGGCTGAGGATTTTTTTTTCAACATCCAGCAGGCGGAAAGGCCGTTGGAGCACTACGTGGAGGAATTTCTGAGCGTAGTTCATCTGGTGAGTTGGAGCGATGCGACTATTAACGTGTTTTCAGATGGGGCTAAATGATGATAAGTTGTCCCGTTCCATAACTCCTGACGATTGCCGCAAACCTGTAGCGGAATTTATCAATTATGTCCTTGCTCTTTGTAATTCCAATTACTATGTCAATGTGGAAGATTCTAATCTTCCCCCCATCTGGAAACATGTGGCCGCTCCAGCTCACCACCAGCCAGCGTCCTCCACATGCTGCTCCAACGAGCTCGCTCCCTCCGGTCCTCCCTCGCTCATTCCAGTTCTTCATAGCTCCTCCCTCATTCTCAGCCCAGAGCCCGCGGCTCACTCTCGGACTCCAGCCACACCCCCGCACTCTGGATTAGCTGCTGTCAATGTGGCAAGCCAAATTAACATCAAGGACATAATGGACATATGTGGAATATTATCTCCTGTGTCTCCGCTGGTTCCGTCCAGCTCTCCTTCTCCGCTGGTCCCGTCCAGCTCTCCCAAGTTTCCACTGATCCCGTCCGTTCCTCCAGAGCGCCCTCCAGAGCACCTTCCTGAGCCCGAGCTGCCTCCAGCGCGCCCTCCAGAGCCCGAGCTGCCTCCAGCGCGCCCTCCAGAGCCCGAGCTGCCTCCAGCGCGCCCTCCAGAGTCCGAGCTGCCTCCAGCGCGCCCTCCAGAGCCCGAGCTTTCTCCAGAGCGCCCTCCAGAGCCCGAACTTTCTCCAGAGCGCCCTCCTGAGCCCGAGCTTTCTCCAGAGCGCCTTCCTGAGCCCGAGCTTTCTCCAGAGCGCCCTCCAGAGCCCGAGCTTTCTCCATAGCGCCCTCCAGAACCTGAGCTTCCTCCAGAGCGCCCTCCAGAGCCTGAGTGCCCTCCAGAGCGCCCTCCTGTGCCTGCGCCTCCCGAGCACCCTCCTGTGCCTGCGCCTCCTGAGCGCCCTCCTGTGCCTGCGCCTACTAAGCCCTTCCTGCCTCCTGTGCTCTAGACTGTGTACGCGGCCATGGTTTCCCGATCTCTCTGACCCACCATGGCCGTATGGACTCTGTGCTCGGCCATGGCTTCCCGAGCTCCATGACCCGCCATGGCGTTATGGACTCTGTGCTCGGCCGTGGCTCCCCGAGCTCCCTGACCCGCCATGGCCTTATGGACTCTGTGCTCGGCCGTGGCTCCCCGAGCTCCCTGACCCGCCATGGTCTTATGGACTCTGTGCTCCGCCGTGGCTCCCCAAGCTCCCTGACCCGCCATGGCACCCGGGACTGTATGCTCCGCCTTGGCTCCCTGAGATCCCTGATCCGCCCTGGAGGCGTACCTCCTGTCCCTCCTGTGTCTGCCCCACACGAGCCCCCTGGGCGCCAACCCTCCGTCCCCAGTGTATTTATTACGGCGCGAGTCGCACCTTATGGGAGGGGGGGGTAGTGTCAGACCCTTTGGACTGTTTTGTGTGTCTTTCCCCCATGTATGCCCTTATTTGGTCTTCCTGTTCCGTTTCCAATTCATTACGTCACTGTCTAATTGTCTACACCTGTCTCCCCCTGATTAGTCCTTGTATATAAGTTTGGTTGTGTTCCACGTCTGGTCGTCGGTTCTTACATTGTCATTCTGTAATTGTCATTCTGTTATGCGTTGTGTTTGCTACTGGTTCCCTGCTGTTTCCTGTCCGTTCCTGTTCCTTGTGGATTATTTAATAAATTTATGTTTTGGATCTCCTCGCTCCTCCTCATCATTCCCTGCACACAACGCCATTGTGACAGTCTGTTTCCTTCTCTCGTACTGCTCCCTGGTTTATCCCTGAACTTTGGTCTATGAAAGCCAGAAGTTGTCAGCTCGAGCGTCTTTTCCGCAAAACTGGTCTTACTGTCAATAGAGAAGTGTTCAATTCTCACCTATTGCATTATAAAGAATCTATTTCCAAAATTAAATCTGATTATTACTCTGGCATAATCTGTTCAAATGAAGGAAATTCCAAGACATTATTTTCATTACTCCATAAAATCTTCAACCCCCCTGATTCTTCCCCCCCCATATGTACTCAACTGACACTTGTAACTCATTTATGCTGTTCTTCGATGAGAAAATTCACAAGATTCACCACCACCTTAACTCTCATTCTTTGTCTCGCCCTCCCTCTGATTTTTCCTCACACTACCAGTTATTCTCTACTTTCCACCTTCCTGATGCCTCATTCATCATATTCTGAGCTCATTCATAAATCCAAGCCCTCTACATGTCAGCTGGACCCTCTACCTACAGCCCTGGTTAAATCTTGCCTCCCTTTTCTGCTCCCCCTTATAACTGCCATTTTTCACTCTTCTCTTTCAACTGGAATAGTACTGTCACTTTTTAAAACTGCTGCTGTTACTCCCATACTTAAAAAACCTGGTTTAGATCCCAACGACTATAATAATCTCCGCCCTATCTCTAACCTTCCCTTTATTTCAAAAATACTTGAAAAAACAACTGCTGCTCAACTTCTCTCCCACTTAACACTGAATAATCTTTACGAACAATTCCAGTCTGGCTTTCGTCCCCTTCACAGTACTGAAACTGCTCTCATTAAAATCACTAATGACCTCCTCATGGCTGCTGACTCTGGTCTACTCACTATTCTTATTCTTCTTGATCTGACTGCGGCCTTTGATACCATTTCTCACACCATTCTTCTCAACAGACTGTCGTCTATTGGCATTTCTCACACACCCCTTGACTGGTTTCTGCTCTCAGTTTATACAACTCAAATCATTCTGTTCTCAGCCCTCCCCTATTACTACTGGTGTCCCCCAGGGTTCTGTCCTGGGGCCCCTTCTTTTCATCACTTACCTTTTCCCACTTGGCAACATCTTTCGTAAATATAATGTCCATTTCCACTGCTTTGCCGATAACACCCAGCTCTATCTTTCTAGCCAACCTAACTCCTCACGTCCACCCTCCTCCCTCACTAACTGCCTATATGAAATAAAGTCTTGGTTTACCCACAATTTCCCTAAATTGAATACGGACAAAACAGAAATTCTTCTCATCGGCACCTTACTATCCAAAGGCAACAGTTTTACCCTTACAATTGACCTCAGTTTCTCCCTCCCATCAAGTTAAGAGTCTGGGTGTCATCCTTGATAGCTCATTATCATTTCAATCTCACATCAATAATAGTTCTGCCTACTTCTATCTGCACAATATTAATCGTCTTCGTCCCTCTCTCTCCGCCCATTCTACTTCTATCCTTGTCCACAGCTTGGTTTCCTCTTGTTTTGACTACTGCAATTCTCTCCTCTTTGGTCTTCCCCAGAAATCCCTCCATAAGCTACAACTTGTTCAAAACTCAGCAGCTCGCATCATCACCAAAAACCCCTCTTTCCATCACATCACCCCTGTTCTGCAGGAACTTCACTGGCTTCCTATAAAATACAGAATTGAATTTAAAATCATTTTGTTCACTTTCAAGGTAATCCATAATCTTGCCCCTCCTCATCTATTCGATCTACTTCATATTGTCACTTCCTCCCATTCTCTTAGATCATCCACTTCCATTCGCCTGACCGTGCCCTCTGCCCGTCTCAGTACTATGGGGAGTAGAGCTTTCAGTTGCTCTGCTCCCATTCTGTGGAATTCCCTCCCACCTGACATCCGTAATTTAGATTCTCTCCCTCTCTTCAAATCTAGACTCAAAACCTATCTATTCACTAAAGCTTATTCTCTGTGATGTCACTGTTTTCTATTGTACATGTTTTGTTTTCTTTGTGTTGTTTTGGTTGCTTTGTATTGTTGACTTTTTTTTCTGTGCAGTGTCCTTGAGTGTTATAAAAGGCGCTTATAAATAAAATGTATTATTATTATTATTATTACTCACGTCACAGATGACGTTATGATTCTTGGATCACGGTCAATTACTGTGTGGTTATGAGTACATCACATAAGAAAGATTGGTGGGATCTCTAACTTGTAGAACCTCCTACTGTATTATCAACACAAGGAAGACACAAGTTGTAATAAAATAAATTTTATTAACAAAATATAGACAAGAGTAATCAACAACTACTAAATGAATACCATGAATGAAAAAGGAGTAAAGTGCATAAGATGCATAAAATGCAAGTGATTATGTTGGGTGTTGCTATGTCAGAGCTACCTGGAAAGATAAAAGGTTGCTACTCTGAAACAAATAAGGTGAAGAACCTTATTATGCATCAAACAAATACATGTAAGATCTGTTATCAACTGCAACCAGCTATATCATATCTAATGTAATTAGAAAATCATATACTAATAATATACTCAGAACTTGGTCAATCCGCTTTGTCTCTCTAGGATGGAGACTCGTGCTGCATCTGTTGCTGTCTCGCTGGACAAACACTCTGAACGTAGATGAGCTCTTTCCTCTCAGGCTGGAGGCTGAGAACGTGGTCATATCTGTTGCTGCCTCAAAAGCTGGAGACTCAGACTTAGTATCTGTTGTTGTCTCACCCTTGCGGGTCACAGACTCAGAGCTGGTGTAGCTGTTATTGTCCCTCCCCTCGCGGGATTCAGACTCAGAACTGAGGATAATTTGCTGTCGTCTCACCGGATGGGAGACTCAGAACGGAGGTGATCTGTTACAGTCCTTTCCTTGACAGTACTCAGACTCAGAACCAGTTGTTTCTGTTGCTGCCTTCCCTGTAACAGGCCGCAGACTCATAACAGAGGTTGTCCTGTTTGTGTCTTTTCCTTCACAGGACTCAGAACTTTGGTGCTCTGTTTGTGTCTCTTAGACATGGCGGAGACTCAAAACAAGGAGTGTCTTTTGGAAGGGTACCTTTATTCCTTTCCAGTGAGGAGAAGATTGCAATTTGGCGCTTCTCCATTTTGGTGCTGTGATTGGCTGGTTCCATCAGAGTGGGGGGACACATGGTGACCCACCCTCATTTCCTCCTGTGGAATTTATTTGCATAGTCTAAACAAAGGGTTAGAAAAATGTCACCAAAAGTTCCGGTGCATTTCTCACTTTTCAAACCATAACCATAATGCATTTGGCAATTTTACGAACACATTAAGTCCAAACATGATGGGAAAAGATTGAACTGTCATGCATGCATTCATTTGTCCATTAACAGCTGAGTTTGTGAAACAGACACTAAGATCAAGTAAAATATAATATTGTGAGCAATCTGTCATTGCTACAGTCTGTGACCACCTACTGTGAACTTAATAATGCCTATTGACTTTTTAAAACTATTTATGGTCGGTTAATAAAAAGTTGTATTAATATTAATACAACTGTATTAATACAATGTATTAAGGCAAAAACAGTAATACAAAAGGCAGTGGTCAAATAAGGCAGGCACAGTAATCATAACAATAAAGAAAAAACAGGATAAAAATGCTTGTTAAGGCAGTGAGAACTGGCAATAGAGATTTTGCACCAGTGTCATGTTCTGGTCAGTTACCCGGATGCGCAGCCATTGCAGTGATACTCATATGTAAACAGAAGCATTGATTGCATGGTTAGTGGACCACTGAAGACGTTGTTCTACTAATTTATGCAGTCTAAACCACGGAAAATGTGTGGGAGCTGCTAAAAGAAGGACTTAGTAAGCAGGAACCATTGTTTTATTTTGACAAACTAAAGTTAAGACAGGGTTCATTGCTAAGCAGTGATAGTGTTTCCTTGGTTACTGCTGTACACAAAGATGCGCTACGCTTTATAATGCATTATACAGATGCTAGATGAAAAGAAAACGCCATGCAAACTTTTCTGAACACAGACAGTTCCCCTCAGAGACACATTCATATGAACTCCTACCCCCAATTCGTTATTTAGAAGTTTCTTCCAATATTTTGTGCATCGTGAACAGTGAGATTGATCTTCCTTGCTACAGTATTTTCTCCTCTTTATGTCCGTCTTCAGCTTTTAACGGCGCTTTGCAGACTAAATATAATAATAACATAATATTTCCATACAAATGACATTTTGGAACATGAAAGCAGTGCAATGAATGTACGATTAGCACGGGTCACAGGGCAGTCCGTATTGTCAAGCCCTGTTATAGGTGGTAAACATCCGTACGATCTGCCTCCTTTGTCGTGGACTGATTACCTGACAGTTCTTCCTTCTATTTCTTATCCTGACACAGTGAATTACTTTAGTTTCTTCGTTTTTTCGCCAAGCCCATACATGAGTTCCGTTCGGTTCAATGCCATTGTTTACACTCAATGCCGCCTCAATGTCCCAGTCCACCAGATATTACAACTGATCCCCTCTACAGCGTGAATCCAGGATCTCATTAATCAAGTAAGCAGGTGTGCCTTCAATCTCCAAGGGATGAGGAGGCTCAGAATTTAAGGTGCTGGGGTCAGATGTGGGGTGGACCGGTTTCAGGAGGGAGAGATGCGATCTTGAAATGTCACTGAGTGGATTTGTTTCAAAATCTTGAAAGGATCCACATGCTTCGGGTGAGCGTCCTGCTTGGCAGTCGTAGTCTGAGATCTCGGGTGGATAGCCAAATTATCTGACCTGGTTGATAGTCGGGGTGGGGATGACTCCTATTGTCTGCTTCTGACTCCTATTGTCTCCGGGCCCTTACAGCTTTCTGAAGTCTCAAGTGAGCGCTGTCCCACACCCATTCGCTACATTTGATGCAATCGTCCACCATGCAAGGTTTGCCAGACCAGGGAAACATGGGGGGCTGGTAGCCTAGAACACACTGAAAAGTGGATAAATAGGTGAAGGAGTTTTGAGCATATTTGGCCCATGGGAGTAATTTGCTCTGCTTGTCCTGTTCTGAGGTAATGTCCAGTTTCTTGATTGAGTCTTTCCACCTGACTGTTAGACTCAGGATGATATCCTGAGGTGAGGCTGACATTGATGTCCAGCTGCTTGCAAAACGCCTGCCATACCCTTGAGGTGAACTGAGGACCCCCACACTATGTCTTCTGGTATCCCATAGAATCTGAATATGTGTTGAAGCGAGTTAAAAATAATGACCAGCAAGCCTGCCTGGGATTCATCCGCCTGGTGCCCTTGATATACTCAAGGTTCTTATGGTCTGTGATAATTTGAAAGGGCTGAACTGCTCCTTCCAGCCAGTGATGCCACTTCTCTAGTACAGCCTTCATCGAGAGAAGTTCTTTGTTACCCATGTCGTAATTCCTTTCTGCAGCAGTCAGTTTACATGAGAAAAATGCACAGGGATGAAGTTTACCGGGGTTGCCATGGCATTGTGAAAGTACTGCAACGATTCCACAGTCTGAGGCATCCACTTCCACAATGAAGGGAAGTTTAGGGTCTGGATATTTCAAATGGGAGATTTCAAACTGTAGTTGCGAATGAACCAGCGGTAAAAGTTGGCAAATCCCAGGAATCGTTGGAGTTCTTTAACTGTTTTGGGTAGAGGACATTCTGTGACTGCCCGGACCTTTGAATTGCCCATCTCCACTCCTTGATGGAATTGTCCATCTCCCCTCCTTGATGACTGACAATATTCCCCAGAAATGGCATTTTAGAAATATGCAACTCACATTTCTCTAATGTGGCATAGAGTCGGTGTTGTTGTAGCCATGACAGGACTGTCTTGATGTCTCTGATGTGTTGCTCGAGGTTCGGGGAGTAGATTAAAATGTTGTTGATATAGGCGATGATGCACTTATTTAATAGGTCAGTGGTTTTCAAACCGGTCCTGCGAGCACCCCCAACAGTGTACATTTTGTAAGTCTCTCATATCTGACACACCCATTTCAGGTTTTGCTGTCTCTACTAACAAGCTGATGAGTTAAATCAGGTGTGATAGATGAGGGAGACACAGAAAACAGGCAGTGCTGGGGGTGCTCACAGGATCAGTTTGAAAACCACTGCAATAGATCATGGAAGATCTCATTAATAAAAGACTGGAAGACAGCTGGTGAGTTAACAAGCCCATAGGGCAGAACAAGATATTTGTAGTACCCCCTAGTGGTCAGGAAAGCAGTTTTAAAAGAAGGCCTTCTTAGTGGGTGATAGAGAGGAGCTGAAGGGAGTACAGATTAAAAATTAAAATTAAGGAGGAGAAGGAGTGTTATAAATTAAAATGGAACAAAAATTACAACAAAAGAATGTGAGAAAGGTATGGAGTGATTAAAACAGTATGTTTAGTAATGGAAATAGAGTACCGGAATATGGTCACTGTGATTTAGCCAAGTAAGACATGTTCCTGGATCAAAATCTTTTGTTGATCCTGGATCAACATTATTGTCCAAAAATATAGACTTAACCCATTTCCTACTCCTAAACATAATCCTACCCATAATTTATTCCTAAAATCAGAGGGAAATGATAACTGATTAACAAGGGTGTAGAAGCACCTAATCCTGACCATAAGCCTAAAACTGACATTTTCTGAAAAGTTATTCCTTAATTCTGATTGGTTGATTGAAATGTTATTCCAGGATTAACAAGGATGTTGATCCAGGAACATGTTGTACTTGGTGAAATGAAGTTCCCTGAAATGACATTTACCGGTACATGATGCAATTAAGTCATTTGGAGACTTCAGGCTAACACTGTTAGAATTATATTTTAAATTTTTCTAGTGCATTCAACACTATCCAGCCTGCATTACTCAAAAATAGGTTAGAAAATGCTGGATTACACCAGAGTATGGTCAGCTGGTTAACAGACTCAGACTCAAATAGACCACAGCATGTAAGGATGCATAACTGTGTGTCCCAAGTAGTTATGTGTAGCACTGGTGTTCCTTAAGAAACGGTATTAGCTCCATTTTTATTTACTTTTTATACAACTCCTAAAACTGTTATCTCCAGAAATTTTCTGATGATTCTGCAGTTGTTGGCTGTATAAAATGAGAGTGAATATAGGGTGAGAGTGATGAGAGTGAATATAGGGTGCTTTTAAAGAGTTTTGTGGACTTGTGGTCTAGAGGTCGACCGATGTATCGGTTTTGCCGATTAATCGGCACCGATAGTTGATTGGCGGAGCTATCGGTTATCTGCAAAAATCCATGCCGATAGTTTTTCCGGGTTGGGTCCGTTGCTGGAGCAGCTCAGAATTTCCTCATTATACAACAAAGTCCCTATAGTCTTTGTTATACAGCAGGGGAGCAGCCTCTAGTGGCGTAAATCACTGACAGCACGTGCCGTTTGTTTAGACACGTGACACTGCGCTGCACAGAGCGGGACACTTCAAAGGCGGATTTAAAACGTTGACAAGGAAACGGTGTGTACAGTATACTGTAGTGCATGTTTTCATGTCATTACAAAGTGATGAATTTGTTGACTAGATGCTGCATTAGTGGAGGAAAGACAGCAGTATACTTTTGCCCGTTTGGTGATCAAATAAAGTCTTGTAGACCGCCGCTTGAACTGAATGCGACGCGTCCAGTGTGTGTGATACCGGATAGCTGCGAGTTCTTCTAGATGGCGCTGCACTTTTACCCATTGTGT
>JAHKKF010510118.1:0-19835 GCA_019740295.1 Labeo calbasu | reverse complement strand
GGATTTGAATATGCTAAAATGAATTTGTATAGACCTGTAAAGTCCTGAAAGAATGTTTCAAAAAGCAATGAGAACACACCCGTTTTTTTGAGGAACCATGGATCTGGTCCAAATATAGCTAGGCATATGAGCAAAAGAAAACCATCCTCATGGTCAAACAAGGAGGTGGACCAGTCTTTTTATGGAGGTGCTTTCCTGCTTCAGGAAGTGGAAATATTGACTGTATGAAGGGCATTATGGATTCTTTGAAGTATCAGGCAATTTTGTCAAAGACTGAAATTATATTTCTGTTGGAAAGTCCACTGATCATCAATCTTTGTGCTCCAAAGGCATCTCAAAGTACACTCTACAACATATAACTTTTAGGGGTTCAATAATGAAAGATTAGAGTCACTTTGATTTTTTTTTTTTTTTAATCTACTTTACATCTTCAGAATCACTCAGTGGTGTATTAATAAACTTTCTATAATAGATTATTAATTCTGTGGTTTAATGTTCTTCATAAACTTTAATTCATAGCAGCAGAATGTCTCGGTTAGTAAGTTTGATTGCAACCGCAGCATTAAAACATTATTTTCTGTCATTTAGGATGATCAGTGGTGCTGCATTTTTACCTTCTTGTTTAGTACCAGGACTAAAGTATGGGAAGAGTTTCTCAATGAAAGTCTGACCAGTGAAAGAATAAATAAGAGATCTGGACTCCACATCATAAAAGGATACCAGACCCCCCTCATAATCCACAAACACACCTACAAACTGAGGCTTCGCTGTCAGAGACAGAGAGACAGAGGGAGATTCACGAGCCATGTACTGATGCCCACTTCTCAGAACTATAATCCAGTATCCATTTTCAGGACTCCCTTTGATTACACCTTTCCTGGTAATGGATTCTTTAGCTATTCCTAAATCCCAATCAGTCTTTCCTTTTACCTGCACCTCAAAATAAAACATCCCTGATGCGAATCCCTCTTTTGCCAGGACAGAACAACAACTGTCAAACCGCTCCGGGTTGTCTGGGAGTTCACGTTTAGTGTCTCCATACGTCACTTGTTTTCCATCATCAGACAGGATGAGTTTTGGATAACATGTATTAGGATCCAGAGTCACATCCACTGGAAGAAAGATCAGATATGAGTCTTCAAATTAAACTTCACAGTACAACAGTTTTTCATGTGTTAAGTAATTTTGGCATGTGATTTTAAACTCTTATAGTGTCAACATGCACATCACAGATTGTACCTGCATGTTGCTGCATCCTCTTCAGAACTGTGGAGACAAATGAGAATAAATGTGAGAGAAGTTTTAATACAAAAACTCAAAAACAGGAAAACAAGGAGCGGTGAAGCAGATTTCAAGGAAGCTACAGCAGATGCAACCACCTCAAAGGAAACAGAACAAGATAGGTCCAGGACCACTGGACTAAGGATCTCTGTAACCACGGGAGAAGGGCCACCAGCTTTGGAAGCTATTGCATGCCTGATCATTGGCTTTTTTCATTTGCAGGTCTCTGTTTTTACTTTACCTACGTTTATTTACTGTCAAAATGAAGTCTGATATTTTCTTACCAAATGTGCTGAGCTTCTCATCAAGAGTGTTCTGTAGTTGAGTCAGAGATCTAAGCAGAGGCCCCACATTAGTGTCACTAATACTGATCTCAGTGCAGCTGGTGGTGGGTCGAGGTCTGATCAGCGATGGGTAAATCTACATTAGGAGAGAGCAAAAATCCCTCAGCATGGGGAGTGTTGTGCTGTGCTGTGAGCAGACAGAAGGACACTGACCTGTAGGAGGTGCAGGTGATCCTCAGTGTGTGAGAGCTGCTCCAGCTCAGTGTCTCTCTTCTTTAGCTCAGTGATCTCCTGCTCTAGCTTTTTAATCAGCTCGTCTGTCTGCTTTTCTGCTGCTTTCTGCTTCTGCTCCATCATCTCCAGCAGCTCAGACTGACATCTCTCAATGGAGCGCATCAGATCAGTGAAGAGCTCAATACTCTCTGCTTTCTCTTTCTCTGATGTTTTCTGATAAATTAATTAACAACATTGTAGGACACAAATCTGCAGGACAATAGCTCTCCAGTAGCAAGGTTGGAGACCCTTGTCTTAAGGGTTGCATGGAATTTTTTAAAGCACATGAGATTAAAAAAATGTGTTTAAAACTTTCCTGTGAGTACTCACTTTTCTGATTTCTGCTGAGTGTTTGAGTTCATGAATTCTCTTAATTTTGTCCTGGATCATCTGCTGCACATCTGACTGCATCTTCAACATCTGAGGCTATTAGACAGAACAGAACATACAGATACTGAACAAATTCAACACCATTCAACACAAATCTCATGTTAAAACCTGCACTGCTATTGTTACCTTCCTTGCGCAGCTCTCCTCCTCTACAGCAACAGTGTTGTGATTCCTGTGGTTTGTTACAGCACAAAGCAAACACACACATGTCTGATCATCTCTACAGAACAGCTCCAGAGGTTTGTCATGCTTCTGACAGACATATGTCTCAAGATTCACCACAGGATCGATTAGTTTGTGTTTCTTTAATTTTTCAACTCTGTAATGAGGCTTCAAGTGAGTTTGACAGTACGAGCTTTGACAGACCAGGCACATCTTCAGCGCTTTCATCTTTTTATCATCACAGATGTCACAGAGAACTTCAGAGTTTGTCTCACAAAGCTGTTCCTTAAAGAGCTGCACAACCTGTCTGAGTCCTGCGTTGATCTTGAGGTCGGGTCTTTTATTGAATGTTTCTGTACAGAATGGACATTTGTAGGTCTGACTGTTGTTCCAGCACTGGTTCAGGCAGTTCTTACAGAAGTTGTGTCCACATGGAGTGCTGACTGGATCAGTGAACACATCCAGACAGATCGAGCACTGGAGCTCCTCTGACATAGCTGAAGAGGAAGAAGCACCATATCATCTACATTTTGTGTTTATGTATACATATGCAGGAATATTATCAGGTTAAAAATGTACAATCAGCTACTACTGTTTCTTTTAAGAAATAAGAATAAGAATTGTTATGTCCTCACTTTGTTTTGGTGATTTGGAAGATTCTGCCATCATTCTTTGTTCATCGAGTCCTCTTTAAACCTATTCAGGAAGAAGTCCCCACACACAACATGTATTATTTCACAGTATGAAACCTGACAAACAACTGAAACATTCAATCATGTTCCTTAATGATGAAGTATGTAATATTCTGCATGCCCAAATACTCTCTCATAACTAATACTTTGTACATAGACAGCTGTACTGTAAGTAATCTGTATTTGTCAAAACACTGATCTGCTTGTTTGAGTAGCACAACCTGCCCAACCACCCTGACACAGCAACAATTACGTAAGCAGCTATAGGGACTATGTGAAACAATGGCAGATTGAAGTTCATGAAATCAGTCTGAAAACATTTTAAGTGCAGTTTAATCTGGTGTCACCAAAAGCACATAAATAAAGTTTTAAAACTTCTCAGTCGCAAGGTTGGTTGACCAACAAGCTACAGCCCCTTGCGAAAAAGAAGTTTATTCAAGTGTGCTATTATTATACTTATTTTAAAGTAAAAATACTTTAAGTATACTTTTATGTACTTCTCAGATATGTGCTTTATATACTTCTCAGCAATATACTTAAAATGACATTTAAGTATACTTGATTTATACTTAGAAAAAGTCTAAGTATATGAGATATACTTGTGCTCTGAGAATCCGTCTTTTCATTGTTATACGCTAGGGGCGCTATTTCACATCTTCCGTAAAGAATTTTCCAAAACAAGACAGAAGAATCCGCTTCCACGTCTAATCACAATTATCAAACATAAAACAGGATCAAAACCATAGATATGTACAACTGTATAACGTTATGAAATAAAATGTCGATCCATGAAGAGGTAATCATGACTGTCATGATTTGGGGTATTGATCAACTCCATCTACGTTTTGATTTATCATAATTAGTATTTTGTTTTTAGCGTTTTGTTCAAAATGTGTATTTATTTTTTATTAATGAAACTTTACCCACATTCAAGTGTTTATAAAAAATGGATGCATGAAACTAGAATAAAATGTTTTTGTTTACAAGTGGGTACCCTGTACTTTCTCTTGATGTTTTGTATGTTCAGATATTCATATAACAAAATCTATACAAATTAATACCTAAATAGGGACATAGTAGTACACTTAAAGTATAATGTAAAGTTCACTTAGATAAAATTTACGAGTATACCTGCAGTATAAAACCATTAAAGTAGTAGTTTACTGAGACTATACTTCAAAATATACTAAAAGTATTTAATTAGTAAACTATCAGTATACCTATAAGTTCACTTTTAGTATACTTACAGTACAAACTAAAAACATAGATGTAAACTAGTTGTGTACTCAAGGTTTACTTCTGTTATACTTAAAAGTATACTTTTATATACTAGAAAGTGGGTCAATTTATTCCCAGGGAGTATATAAATAGTACACTTAAAAGTATACTACTAGTACACTGATATTTGTATGCTTACTACATAAAGTATACTTAAAATATACTTGAACTTTACTTAAGTATACTTGAAGTATACTTTTTGTTGTTAAGGGGTATCTTGGTTAAAAATGTTATTTCAAATATAATTAGTATTTCATGTTCAGATTTCACCTTGTCTCCAGTTACTTCCTGATTAAGTTTCCACAACGCCACTTTCTTCACAACCAAACAAAGCTGTGTATTTGATGTATGCATAAACCTGGTATTGCACAACGATTTATATATTAGGCTACACAGTAGTTTAGTAAACGTTATTATCACTTACCTGAATTAAGTATTAGCTGTGGTCTTAGATTACCTGAATCAGTCTTTTGCTTTTTTCTTTAGTTGAGCGGTTTTCAGATCAGTTTAGTTTCATTTTTACTTGCCGCAGGACTCACTTCCAGTGATGTCAGAGACACGCCCATCTTTTTCTTTTCCCCTTTTTTTTTCTGTTGTTATACGATATAAAATATAGGTGAATACAACCCGTGTTTACATATTTTTGACGTGACGAGTCACAATTGTATTGTGTAGTAGATGACAGCCGTGTTTTCTGCAACGTTTTTCAACAGTAATAAATTGGTTTATGATATTTTATTAAAATTATGTTAAGGACTTTACAATATTAACGAAAAACACAGCTTGAGCAGGAAAAAAATTTTTTTACAATGTGACTACACAGAAAAAAAAGTATTTCTAAAGAATGTAAGAAACTAAGAAGTTTTTCCCATTACTTAAAATCTGTAACTTATTTTTTATATTCATGTTTAGGGTTTAAATTTATTTATTTCATCTGACGTGAGATGATCCGTGGAGTTACATTTCTACCTTCTTTATTATCATTAGGGCTAAATGGAAAGTGTTTCAAAGACTGACCACTGAAAGAATAAACATGAAATTTGGACACCTCAAAATAAAATCTACATTTACATTTAATCATTTAGCTGACGCTTTTATCCAAAGTGACTTACAAATGATGAAAACAATAGAAGCAATCAAACCACCAAGAAAGCAACAGTATGCAAATGCAGTGACAAGTCTCAGTCTAGCATAGTACACATAGTAAAGTTTTAATGAGATAGAACGCAAGCTTCAGGGCACATAACTCTGAACTAGTGAGTTTAGGTATATTTGAGTACGTTGAATTTGATGCGAGCGGCTATGGGCAGCCAGTGCAAACTGATAAAGAGGGTGTGACGTGGGCTTTCTTCGGCTTGTTGAAAAACACTCTTGCTGTTGCATTCTGGATCAGCTGCAGAGGCTTGATAGAAAATGCTGGAAGACCCGCCAAGAGGCCATTAAATTAGTCCAGTCTGGAGAGGACAAGAGCTTGGACAAGGTGTTGTGTGCCCTGCACTGATATTGTTGTATAAGGTAAATCTGCAAAATTGGGCCATAGTAGCATCATTTATTTGTAACAACATTACAAATAAATGATGTTCCATTATGCAAACACAAAAATAATCATGTTTGTAAAGTCACAATATCATGAGATTCCATCTTAAAAAGTTTACAATATAATCACCTCTTGATCAAACACTCCGATATACAAAAAAATAAAATAAAATAAAATAAAAAATAAAAAATAAACAATGCTTCATTATTTAACCCCAAGGTTGATAAAGTTTGCAAAGTCACAATCCAAAACAATTAATGTCTTAATTAAAGGTTATCAATGTCACCACCTCTTTGTGGAACAGTTTTAGTCCCCAAAATGCGTAAGGAAGACACATCATGATTAAAAGAAAGGAAGTGTGCAGCAAATGGATAAGTAATATCTTTTCTCCTAATTAAACTCTTACGCTCATAATTAAACTCTTAATTAAACGCATCATTAACTTATTTTGTGGGATATCTTCTATCCAAAAATTTCTATTTTATAGCTTAATAGCATAACTTTTCAAAACAAACAGAATCTGAATGGAAAATCCTTCTTATTCTATAAAACTGACTCTTGGGTAAATCCCTTTTTTTAAAGAGGATGGCTGAAAACTCGTAGCTAGTAAAAGCTAGTAACTGATATTGCAATCAGTTTATTTTGTGTACAAAGTAGTTATCAAATTTCCTTCATGTTTATATACCCACATATCCAAGAAATTAACTTTAGTAGGGCTCACTTAAAGAGAAAATTCCAGTTCCTCTACAAAAGTATTCAAAACGGTGAGCCTCCTCTAGGTCTCCCCCAAAAAAACCCAAAAAATAAAAAAACAATGACATGTCTCATCACTTAACAACAGCACATATTCATTTATAGTCACATTCACATTCATATTTGGCGTGTAAATGTATTCATTGCATCTGACGTGAAATGATTAGTGGTGCTACATTTTTACCTTTGTGTGTATTACCAGGGCTAAAGAATGGGTAGAGTTTCCCAGTGAAAGACTGACCAGTAAAAGAATAAATATGAGATCTGGACTCCACATCATAAAAGGAGACCAGACCCTCCTCATAATCCACAAACACACCCACAACCTCAGGCTTCACTCTCAGAGACAGAGAGACAGAGGGAGACTCCCAAGCTTCATACTTATTCTCATTCCTGAGAACAACAGTCCAATATCCATATTTAGAATTCTCTGTGATCATTCCCTTCCTGTTAATGGATTCTCTGGCCACTCCTAAATCCCACTCAGTCTTTCCTTTTACCTGCACCTCAAAATAAAATCTTCCTGAGCTGAATCCCTCTTTTGCCAGGACACAGCAACAAGTGTCAAACCGCTCTGGGTTGCCTGGGACTTCAAGCTTAACGTCTCCATATGTCACTTGTTTTCCATCAGAGAGGATGAGTATTGGATGAGCTGTATCAGGATCCAGAGTCACATCCACTGAGAAAGATCAGATATGAATATTAATGGGTTTAATATCTAAAGAAGGTACACTTCGGTATAAAGTGTATAGAAAGTTGAAAATGTGAACATTCACATAACAGATTGTACCTGCATGTTGCTGCATCCTCTTCAGTACTACTGTGGAGATAAATTAGAAAAAAAGATTATGAAAGAAGTTTAGTATGATGCAAGAACATTGAGTTCAGCTTCTGTTTTCTAACGGATGTTTGTGTGCAGGGCCGCCCCATGGCATAAACAGAATAGGCAAATGCTAGGGGCACCAAAATGTTTTTTGTTGTTTTTTCTGATGTATTTTTTAAATATCTGCTTTTTTATTACCAATACTATTTCAATCCTATGAATTAAAAATATTACAAAAAAGTGATCGTCCCACAAAAACATAACTATTTTGTTGCTCTCCCGACTGGTGAAAAAAACAGCATATGCTGGTTAGGTATGTTTTGCATAAACATAAACCAGCAAAGGAGGAGTAACAAATTAAAGCAACTTTTTTTTTCTTTTCTTTTTTTTTACAGTGTGCACAGTCATGGATGAGACTGAAAGCTCTATATAGTTATATGGATGATGTCTCCAGTATCTTTCAGACTGCTGCATACTCTCGAGAAGGCTGGAAGAGCTACTGACATTTCAGGGTGAGCGTAAAAATCAAAGATTGTTAGATGGTTGTGTTCTAAATGGACTGGTATATATGTAGCAAACAGTAATATGTAACTGTACAGAAATTAAGAATATGCGGTAGTTAATAGTATACAAAATATATATGTTTTAAACTTCAACTCATAGCCTATAATTCAAACACTGGAGAGTAAAGTTAAAAATGTATTAGCCAATGGCTAATGATAAACATTAATTAGTCAGGACTCATTCCTGAAGAACTCTATTACTGTCAAAAAATCTGAGATTCACTTACCAGTTTTGCTGAGTTTCTCATCTAGAGTTTCCTGTAGTTGAGTTAGAGCTTTCCTCAGAGTCTCCACACTCATCTGAGTGTCACTAATACTGATCTCAGTGCAGCTGTTGGTGGGTTGAGGTCTGATCAGTGATGGGTAAATCTACAGCAGGAGAGAACAGAAAGTCCTCAGCATGGGGAGTGTTGTGCTGTGCTGTGAGCAGACAGAAGGACACTGACCTGTAGGAGGTGCAGGTGATCCTCAGTGTGTGAGAGCTGCTCCAGCTCAGTGTCTCTCTTTTTTAGTTCAGTGATCTCCTGCTCCAGCTCTTTAATCAGCTCCTCAGTCTGCTTCTCTGCTGCTTTCTGTTTCTGCTCCATCATCTCCAGCAGCTCAGACTGACATCTCTCAATGGAGCGGATCAAATCAGTGAAGAGCTCAATACTCTCTGCTTTCTCTTTCTCTGACGTTTTCTGATAAATGAATTAAAGGAGAAGTCCACTTCCAGAACAACAATTTACAGATAATGTACTCACCTCCTTGTCATCCAAGATGTTCATGTCTTTCTTTCTTCAGTTGTAAAGAAATTATATTTTTGAGAAAAACATTTCAGGATTTTTCTCCATATAATGGACTGACATGGTGCCCCGAGTTTGAACTTCCAAAATGTAGTTTAAATGCAGCTTCAAACGTTCCCAAATGCGGTTGTAAACGATCCCAGCCAAGGACGAAGGGTCTTAGCTAGCGAAACGATCAGTTATTTTCATAAAAAAAAAATACAATTTAAATACTTTTAATCTCAAACACTTGTCTTGTCTTGCTCTCCCTGAACTCTGTGTATTCTGGCTCAAGACAGTTAGGGTATGCTGAAAACCCTGATCGCATTTTCTCCCTCAACTTCAAAAATCATTTCAAAATCATCCTACATCGCTGCAGAAGTTCCGACCCAGTCTTTGCAAAGTGAACATGCAAAGAAGATCAAACACCCTTAACAAAAAAGGTAAAACAGCGATATAGGGTGATTCTGAAATACCCTTACTGTCTTGAGCCAGAATACACAGAGTTCAGGGAGAGCAAAACAAGACGAGTGTCTGACATTAAAAAGTGTATAAATTGTTTTTTTTTAATGAAAACAACAGATTGTTTCGCTAGATAAGACCCTTCTTCCTCGGCTGGGATCATTTACAACCGCATTTGGGATCATTCGAAGCCGCATTTAAACTGCATTTTGGAAGTTCATCCATATCAGTCCATTATATGGAGAAAAATCCTTAAATGTTTTCCTCATAAAACGTACGAGTATACTTGAAGTATAAAACTAATAAACTAGTAGTTTACTGAGACTATAATTCAAAGTGTACTAAAAATGCTACTACACGTATTTTCTTAGTAAACTATGAGTATACATATGAGTTCACTTTCAGTATATAGTTGCAGTATAAGCTAAAAACTTTGATGTGAACTTGTTGTGTACTCAAAGTTTACTATTGTTATACTTAAATTATGCTTTAAAGTATACTTCTATATACTAGAAAGTGGGCCAATTTAGTCCCAAGGAGTATTGAAATAGTACACTTACAAGTAGTAGAAGTAGTACTTCTAGTACTCTAATATTACTTACTACATAAAGTATACTTAAAAATATGCTTGAACTTTACCTAAGTATACTTAATAAAATAAACTTAAAGGATACTACTTTTTGGTAAGAGTTGTCTTAAGAGATGCCTAGAATTTTTCAAAGCACATATCAATCAAACTTTTGAATGAATGTTTTAATCAATATTTGATTAAAACATTCATGTGAGTACTCACTTTTCTGATTTCTTCTGAGTGTTTGAGTTCATGAATTCTCTTAATTTTGTTCTGGATCATCTGCTGCACATCTGACTGTATCTTCAGCAGCTGAGACTATTAGACAGAACAGAACATACTGACACTAAACAAATTCAACACAAATCTCATGTTAAAACCTGCACTGCTGTTGTTACCTTCCTTGCTCCGCTCTCCTCCTCTACAGCAACAGTGTTGTGATTCCTGTGGTCTGTTACAGTGCAGAGAAAACACACACATGTCTGATCATCTCTACAGAACAGCTCCAGAGGTTTGTCATGCTCCTGACAGACATACGTCTCAAGATTCTCCATAGGATCGATTAGTTTGTGTTTCTTTAACTTTTCAACTCTGTAATGAGGCTCCAGATGAGTTTGACAGAACGAGCTTTGACAGACCAGGCACATCTTAAGTGCTTTCATCTGTTTATCATCACAGATGTCACAGAGAACTTCAGATTTTGTCTTACGAAGCTGTTCCTGCACGATCTTGAGGTTGGGTCTTTTATTGAATGTTTCTGTACAGAATGGACATTTGTAGGTCTGACTGTTGTTCCAGCACTGGTTCAGGCAGCTCTTACAGAAGTTGTGTCCACATGGAGTGCTGACCGGATCAGTGAACACATCCAGACAGATCGGGCACTTGAGCTCCTCTGACATAGCGGAAGACACACCATATCATCTACATTTTGTGTTTATGTATACAGAAAATAGAAATAGAAAATAGAATTATTATGTCCTCACTTTGTTTTGGTGATTTGGAAGATTCTGCCATCATTTTTTGTTGATCGAGTCCCCTTTAAACCTATTCAGAAAAAAAAGTCCCCACACACAACATGTATTATTTCACAGTGTGTAACCTGACAAACAACTGAAACCTTCAATTATGTTCCTTAACGATGAAGCATGTAATATTCCGCATGCTGCTCTCTCATAACTAATATATTGTACATAGACAGCTGTACGGCAAGTAATCGGTAGGTTGATTTTATTTGTCAAAACATTGATCTGCTTGTTTGAGTAGCACAACCTGCCCAACCACCCTGACACAGAAACAATGACTTAAGCAGTTAGATCATTTTGGGGAGGGACTATGTGAAACAATAGCAGTTCATGAAATCAGTCTGAAAACATTATTAGTGCAGTTTAATCTGGTGTCGCCAAAAGCACAGAAATAAGAAAGTTTTAAAACTTTTCAGTTGCCAAGTTGGTTGACCAACAAGCTACAGTATCTTAGTCTGGTTAAAAATGTTGTTTAAAATATGATTGACATATTCAGATTTCATCTCGTCTTTAGTTACTTCCTGATTCTTAAGTTTTCACAGCACAGGCCACTTTCTTTACGATCAAGCTTAATGTGACCCTGGACCACAAAACCAGTCATAAGGGTGACATACATCATCTGAAAGTTGAATAAATAACATTTTCATTGAGGGTGCCAAAAAAAAAAATCAAAATATTGAGAAAATCACCTTTAAAGTTGTCCAAATTAAGTTCTTAGCAATGCGTATTACTAATCAAAAATTAAGTTTTGATATATTTACGGTAGGGAATTTACAAAATATCTTCATGGAACATGATTAAGCTGGCTTGAGAAAGCCAACTTACTGATCTACTATTTAAGATGATTATTATTCTTCTTTTGAGCCAAATTTCGGTATCTATTTCCTCCTAGAGCTTTCAAGCTAGAACCACTAAACTTGGCCCAGACCTTCAGACTGGTCTGACTTGGTGTGCTATATCTTTTCAGATTGATCCGACTTACGGATCAACCAGACTATAAACCAGACTATCAAAACCACCAAAAATCCCATAGATTTACATTGACGAAATGTTCAAATGAGCCAACACTCTTTAAACATGCTAACAACATGCTAGTAACATGGTAATCATGCTAACAACATGCTAGTAACATGCTAATCATGCTAGCAGCATGCTATTAACATGCTAATCATGATAGAAAAATGCTAGTAACATGCTATTCATGCTAACAACATGCTAGTATTTTGGTAATCATGCTAACAACGTGCTAGTTACATGCTAATCATACCGGAAACATGCTAACAACATGCTAGTAACATGCTTATAATGCTAACAACATGCTAGTTACATGCTAATCATACTGGAAACATGCTAACAACATGTTAGTAACATGCTAATCGTGATAGCAACATGCTACTAACATGCTAATCATGTTAAAAACATGGTAACAATATGCTAGTAACTTACTAATCATGCTAACAACATGCTAGTAACATGCTAATCATGATAGAAAAATGCTAGCAACGTGCTAATAACATGCTAATCATGCTAACAACATGCTAGTAACTTGGTAATCATGCTAGCAACGTTCTAGTTACATGCTAATCATACTAGAAACATGTTAAAAACATGCTGGTAATGTGCTAATTGTGCTAGCAACATGCTAGTAACATGTTAATCATGTTGGAAACGTGCCAGCAACATGTTAATCATGTTAGCAACATGCTACTAACATGCTAATCATGTTAGAAAACCTGCTAACAACATGCTAATCATGCTAGCAACATGCTAGTAACATGCCAATCATGTTAACAACATGCTAGTAATATGCTAATCATGCTAGAAACATGTTAACAACAAGCTAGTAACATGTTAGCCACGTTAGAAACATGCTGTTAACATGCTAATCATGCGCGAAACATGCCATCAACATGCTAATCAGGCTAGAAACATGCTAGTAACTTGTTAATCATGCTAACAACATTCTAGTAACTTGCAAATTATGCTAACAGCATGCTAATCACGCTAACAAGATTGTAATCAGCCTATTAAAATACAAGCAACAAGCTAATCATGCTAAAACATGTTAACAACATATTTAATCATGTAAGCAATGTATTGAATCATGCTAGCTGCTTTCATACATTTACTGCTTCAAACTTTCAGGCTAGGCTTTTTCAAGCCAACTTAAAGTTTGTTTTCAAACTTTACTCATCTAATTTTTACTTAATGTCCTAATGATTTTTGGCATAAAAAAATCGATAATTTTGACCCATACAATGTATTATTGGTTACTGCTACAAATATACCCAAGCTACTTATGACTGGTTTTGTGGTCCAGGGTCACAATCACATACTCAACAAATTCTAGAAAACTAGCTGTGTAGTTGACTTATGCATAAACCTAGATTGCCCTACAACTGATTCTAGTTACTTATGCAGACCACTAAAATTATATTTTGGCACAAAATGGTTTAGTTAAACATTACTATCACTTACCTAATTTGAGTATTAGCTGTGGTCTTAGATTACTTGAATAAATCTTTTGCTTTTTCGTAGCTGAGCAGTTGTCAGATTGTTGTTAATCAGTTTAGTTTCATTTTCATTTGCCACAGGACTCACTTGCAGTGATGTCATAGCCACTCCTATCTTTTTTTGTGGAACACAACTGAAATATAAGATATATAAAACTATGTTTTTTTATTATTATTATTATTATTAAAAAGTTTGTAGGTGAAGACAAGCTGTGTTTACATATTTTTGACGTAGTTGTGTAGCAGGTGACAGCAGTGTTTTCTGCAACGTTTTTCAGCAGTTAATAAATTGGTTATGGTGTTTATGATATTTTATTAAAATTATGTTAAGGACTTTTACAATATAATACAATTAAATAAAAAGAAAAACACAGCTTGAGCAGGACAAAAAATGGATTTACAATGTGACCATTCAGAAAAACTATTTATAAAGAATATAAGAAACTGAGAAGTTTTTACCATCATTTGAAAACAGCAGTTCCCTTTTGAGGGAACTTCGAACTTCGTCCTCTAGAGGTCACTATGGGGAACGTCTCCTTCGTGACCCGTGTCTGAAGCTTACATACAAAAACGACACAGTACTGGCTGGCGACAGCCTATGACGTCACTGCCGGCGCTGAGTCCGAACATCAAAGGGGTCCTGGCCCGTCCCGGTCCGAGGATTGGAGACAGGCCCAGAAGGCTAGTGTTGCGGCCCGTACCCCTCCTCCACCTGCGGGTGGTTCCAGGAGATGGCGCGGGCCATCTGAGGGAGGTGGTCCAGGTGAGGCGTTCCCAACACTCTCCTCCAGACCAGAGTAAAAAGTAACATCTACTCACCTCCCTCTAGGGGTTGTAATATCTGCCCTCACCTTCCCTCTTTAATTCCCCTGCTGCACTAAAACCTGCAGTCCCTCTGCTGGACCATATGATGTGCTGGGTTATGTTGGGTTATGCCCCTGGACATCTCTGGCTGGACACATCGCCCTCTTCTCATATCTCGCCCTGAGGGGCTTCCTGTTGCCGGGGCATGGCGATGCTTCTTTCTAGCCATTGTTGGTTGCCCTGGCAAGGCTCCCCTCCATGGAGAGCTAGCCTTGGTGCTCACCTCAGCTACAGGCTGAAGGTACTAGATCACTTTATTTCACATGAGTTGATTCTAACTCATTTTTCTAAGAACGACTCGACTCCCTTCGATGTTGGATCTCGTTCTAATACCCCCTTATGGATGCTCATCTCAGGATATGGTAGTGCTCACCTCGCAGGGACGGGGTTTTTGAAGCACGCTATTCTTTGGTAGAGTGGGTAGATCCTCCCCCTCTTCTGGGGGTTAGGTACCTTTCTTACAGCTGCTGATGCTCCATGGCGACTTCATCAGATAAATCGGCCGCTTGCTGCCGCCCGATGTGTTCCTCTTCCCATCACATTATGTGTGTATGGAAAATGCACTACCCTATTTGGGTACTTGGGGCCTTTGCCTCCTGGAGCTTCATAGAATCAGCAACCTAGGTCATTAGACCTCTTCTCTGCCCTTGTGATGTCTCTCCTGACATGAGATGAGCAGGGCTGTGCTCCCCTCGCTAATGCAGGGTCATTTAAGCAAGCTGCTTTTGGGCAGAAGGGGTAGGTCTTCCTCTCTATAGTAGGTTAGGTACCTACCCTACAGCTGCTGTGCATTCCATGGCTGTCACTTTGGATAAGTCGACCGCTTGCTGCTGACAATGTGTCTCTGCTTCTGTCACATTAGTGTGTACGGAAGTTGTACTACCCCATTTGGCCTCCTAGAGCTTTATAGAATCAGCAGCATAGGTCACTAGACCTCGTTTCTGCCCTTGTATTTCTCCTGTTAGGAGATGAGCATGGCAGTGCTTCCCTCTCTAATAGGGTCATTTTTAGCACACTGTCCTTGCGCAGAACGTACAGGTCCTCCCCTCTGTTGGCGAGGTATCTACCCTGTGGCTGCTAAATGCTTATGTATCATTTCGATACCTCTGAACGGGGTGCTGATGACCCAACCAGCTCCTCGAGCGAAGTCACACAAGCAGTAGGTGAACCCACTGTTGACAAGACAAGGTCTAGAACACTTTCTAGACTATAGGCTATATCCCTTAAAGGAATCGCTCTTCTGATTCCAAGTCTGAGCTCTGCCCTAGGGTCAGGCATCTGTTAGTCCTGTCCTTACAGGTGAGTTCTTGGGTATGCAGCTCAGGCCTTTGGCCGAAGGGATTAAGTCACTGACAGCCGCCTGGAAGTCTTTTGGGGCAGCTCCCTCTACTTGGGTGGAGCTGGTACTTAGTGCTCACTCTTTGTGTCTGGCTTGCACTCCCCTCAGCATGGCAGCATGGGTATAACCGTTCCCCATAGTGACCTCTACAGGATGCAGTTCGAAGTTCCCTCGAAAGGGAACGTCTCAGGCTACGTATGTAACCCTGGTTCCCCGAGACGGGAAGGAGATGTGTCCTCTAGTCTCATCGCCATGCTTCGGGCACGAGCTTCAGACGAAGAAATGGATGTTGTGTTCAACCAGCGCCCTTTTGTACTACGCGGTCGCGCTGGTATGCGCTGGTTTGAAGATCATCCACTGTGTCAGCTGCATCATGCGGATACACTATTTTCGTTCGAATCAAAGCGTTAATAAACGCAGTTTCAGTGCAGTGGATACTGTTTAAAATGGCGCAACGGTGACGCGGAGGAGACAAATTGTTGAATAAAGTCGTTATTTTTGTTTTCTTTGTGTACAGATAGTATTCTCGTAGCTTCGTAAAGTTATGGTTGAACCACTGATGGCAGATGGACTATTTTGATGACGTCTTTCATACTTTTCTGGGCCTTGACAGTCAATGGGACAGTCATAAACCTCCCGGTTTTCATTCAAAATATCTTAATTGTGTTCCAAAGACAAATGAAGCTTTTACGGGTTTGGAACGACATGGGGGTAAGTGATTAATGACAAAATTTTCATTTTGGGCTGGAGTAACCCTTTAACAGGCAGGGCCAAACACCAGCAAACAGGTATACAGAGGGCAAGGCAAACGGGTAATCCACAAGACAGACGATAAATCCAGATCAGGAGCAAACAGAGTCCAAACGACAAGACAAGATATCCAAAACAGGCAGGTGATCAAGATCCAGACAAAAACCTAGACAAGACTAAACTAGAACTAGGAACAGGATACAGGATACAACAAGAGGAAACTAGCTCCGTAATGTGCTATTACTGACAGAAAGATAAACGCAAAAATACTCGGCCATGAATGGTTGTTTGAGGCCAGACTTTATAGTGGGTGTAATTGGCTGCAGGTATAAACACAATCAGTGAAATGGAGCATGGGAAATATAGTCCATGGTGACAATTAAGTCTGTGTGGTGTGAGAGTCAATGTAGTAAGAGGGCGACATCTGGTGATGAGAGGATGGAAAGCCACGGACCAGATTTGTGACAATTTCACAGATATTTAAAAAGTATTGATTGAAAAAAATTTATTGTTTGTATTTTTCCAAGTGGAAAAGGCACAGGTTTCGTGGAATGACCCAAAAACATAGTATACTCTATAGCATTTATAGTAACTACAGAAAAACCTACCAGTATAATAAACTAAAGATTTAATGGCTTGAGAAATAACCCTCAAAAGTGCTGCTTTTGCAAGAAAGATCAGCTGTTTAGTGTACCTTTATTTGCCATGTTTTGCATCCAAGTATAAAGTCAATATCACTTCATTTACACATACTGTACATATTAGGAAACAAATATGTGACTTATCCAGGCACCTAGTGTATGCAGCAGTAAGTTCTTTGTGTTTTTTATGGAATTGTGCTCTAACGCTAATTTTTGCCCTGTTTTGTAAATCTGGCCCTGAACAGTCCACAGACTGAAACTTTCCACAATGCAGTATTTGGATATAATATCCATTTCATGTACAGGCTTTCACTGCTTCTGCTCTAAAGTGACAAATATTTCACACTGTAAAATATCTTAGAATGTTCCAGCCACATGCAGTATAGACTCAATATACAGTGTTTTACAAAATATAAAGTAGGCCTATAAATAATCGCGATTGAAGTGGAATGGTTGTAACTGTCAGACATTACTTTTACTTTCATGGAGAGCGTGATCAACAAAACAGGTTACAACCAGTAATTAGATCAATATAAAAATGCACTTTAAATGAATGACATTTTTAGTTTTTTCACTTTACTGTGCAACTGTCAAAATACTATTCTACAGAAAAAAAAAATAAATAAAATAAAGTAGTTTTAATTAAGAGGGGCCTATCGTGCCTTGTTTTAGAAGATACAATATAAGTCTCAGGTGTCCCCAAAATGTGTCAAAGTTTCAGCTCAAAATACTGCACAGATCATTTATTATATACCATGCTGTAAATGCCCTTATTTGGGTGGAAGAAAAAAATGCACTGTTTTTGTATGCCTATCTTTAAATGCAAATGAGCTCCTGCTCCCCACCCCTTAGCCAGGAGAGCACTGTGCTGCATGTCTAACATGGCTAAAGTTAGACTCTGATGAAGAGACTCAGTAAGCATGAAGATGTTTTTATGAACTATATACTGTAGACAGTGTGTTTTCGGGTTAGAAATAAAAATAACAACATAGCTTTGGTCTCTGTGAGTACATTAAAAGACAATGCTAACTTTAGCCACATTAGCAGCACGTTAGCAATGTGCTAACACTTGGAAAGGCAACTTACAAACAACCACAAAAATACATTTTTTCATGTTCTGGATACAAACCTGGATCATGAACAGTTGGTTCAGTCAGTGATCCATCTTTGAGAATCAACTTCTCTCCAACTTCTGTATTTTACTGATCCTTGTTTCCAAACTGACCTATATTCTTGGAAAAATTCCCTTCATAAAATTACACCACTGCATCCATTGTGGCTGAGATGCCGGGAGTTTAGTGTAACTGAACCAAAAAAAACCAAAAAAAAAACAACTGAAACACATAGACCCAAAATATACAAATACAATTGTTTTTGAAATAAACATAAGACCGAATTTAGTAGAAAGCCATAGGTGATAGACCATTTTAGTACTGACGTCACAATTATGTCACAATGTTAGCTGAAGGCAAAACAAAAGGAAAACTACAGGTGGCCAATTCAAGCCAGCATAAGCTTGGAAACATATTGTTGTATTGTTGGTTGCCAGAATCAGTGGAGTACAGGAACAAACCATCATCAAATCAATCATCAAAAATGCTCGTTTGCAATGCACACTTCTTACCAGAAAAGGTTTAACAAAGTATTGTCTTTTGTTGTTATTGATTATGGTTTGATTGTGCGTCTGAAGACATTGACGGTGTGGATCTGCTTCTTCAGCTTATCAACAGTTTGTTTCATTTTCGAAAGAGCAATATGGGCAGTTGGAGCCTCTTCTAAAAGACAAATACAATATTTTTAAGATATGTCAGAGCAAAGTATTTTCAGTTGAGGCAGCTGAAACCCCAATAGGGTCTGGCTGCAGACATGCACCTGCACTCTCAGACAACTGCACTTCCGCAAGTGACCTAATTTGCAGTCTATTTTATTCTTTATTTTCTATTTTTATATATTTATTATTTTTTTAATCAAATCTCTCAACATTTTACAACAGTAGCCAGGTGGTGAAGACAAGAAAAAAGAAACTAAATTACAGTGTCACTTGAAATGGCCACCTGCACTCTCTGCTAGGTGCGACGTCACTTGCAATCCACACAAATGGTGCATGTTGCCAGTGGAGACAAGAAGCTGTGGTGGTTAAANNATTAAAACTAATTTAGCATAACATACAGGGTCCTGCAAGTCATCTGTAGGAGATAAAAACAAGACCCGCAAATCCGTGGCCACAGAACAGCAGAATATGAACGAATATGAATATGAAGCAGAATATGAGCGAGAGAATATGAAGTCTCTCGTTAAGCGTTTTCCTCCCGTAGACAACCTTCAACACTTAATATGGCTTAATGTATTAGGATGCAATTGAAAGATCAAATTCGATATACAGTTTATTAATATAATGTATATGTATAGGCTATATAGTATTTTCCTTCGCAAAACGTGGCATAATGTGGCATAACGGATTAAGATGATAAAGACTAAACTAAATATGCTCCTATTCATTATTAAAACAACTACACACAAGCAGGTGAGCCCAGAATAAACGCAACGCCGCGTACATTCGCATTTTTCCATAAAGAATAATCTCTACAGCTCTTTTATATCATTGTCTTTTGTTTATGTTGATTGTCTATGGGAGGAAAACGTCTATTTAACGCATTGCATTCTGGGCTCGTCTGCTTGCCTATAGACCAATTATCTGTTTGTAAACATTCGGGATGCGCGCGCAGCATGGTTGCAGAAAACCCGGAGGGGTCGCCTTTACAGCTAGAGAATTAAAAGGATACGGCACAAAATACGTAGATTTAAAAAAGAGTATAGATTATATTGATTAGATGTCATTTTCAAAATGTTATTCGCATATTACAACAGCTTGT
>JAHKKF010510117.1:0-18494 GCA_019740295.1 Labeo calbasu | reverse complement strand
TTTTTTTATATTTCTATCTATCTTAAATTCATTTCTATTTTTTCATTTTAGTTTTATTAGCTTTAGTGCTTAAACCCATTTGTAACTTAATTTTTAAATTTGATTTTTAATATTTTTCTTAGTTTTTTAAATATTTCTATTTACCTTAAATTTATTTTTATTTTTTTCATTTTAGTTGTATTAGTTTTAGTGCTTAAAATTATTCAGTTGCCAAGGCAGCATTTGTAATTTAATTTTTACATTTCTATTTTTTATATTTTTCTAAGTTTTTTAATATTTCTATTTAGCTTAAATTTATTTTTATTTTTTTATTTTAGTAGTAGTTTTTTTGTAGTAGTAGTTTTAGTGCTTGAACTTGTTCAGTTGCCAAGACAGCATTTGTAATTAAATTTTTTTTATTTAATATTTTTTTGTTTTTAATATTTCTATTTAGCTTAAATTCATTTCTGTTTTTCATTTTAGTTTTATTAGTGTTAGTGCTTCATGTAAACATGTAAACATTTAGTTTAATGGCATTTCGTGCACTCGAATGCATGCGTTTTCACATAATGCACTGAATGCGAGATCACTTTATGCACATTATGAGAAAATACTGTTTCAGTCTTTAAAATTTCATGCTGAACTCAATGCAGTGAATGGGTGCCGTCAGAATGAGAGTTCAAACAGCTGATAAAAACATCACAATAATCCACAAGTAATATTTCACACCACTCCAGTCCATCAGTTAATGTCTTGAGAAGACAAAATCTGTGTTTTTGTGAGAGACAAATCCATCATTAAGACATTTTTAAACTTCAAACTATTGCTTCTGGTTAAAATACGAGTCTGTTATCCTTAATAACGCTTCCTCCAGAGAAAAAGTCCATCTCCTGTTGTCTCCCACGTCAAAATCCACCCACATGTTTGTTTGTGCTTTGGACTTTTTTTTGGCTTGTAAACGGTGCTTGATCTGTGCAGATTTCTCTCCTGATTTAGACCAGACCATGTTTTTACTGGAGGAAGTGTTATTATTGATTATTACTACTTTTTATATTTTCAGTTTTCATTTTTTCTTCTTCTAAATTTTAGTATTTTTCTTTTTTTTTTTTTTTAAATTGTATTTAGCTTAAATTCTTTTTTTTCTTTTTTTTAGTTTTAGTGCTTAAACTTATTTAGTTGTCAAGGCAGCATTTGTAGTTTAAACATTTTAAATTTTAATATTTGTCTTATTTTTTATTTTTATTTTTTAAAATTCTGTTTAGCTTAAATTCATTTTTATTTTTTCATTTTAGTTGTAGTAGTTTTAGTGCTTAAACTTATTCAGTTGCCAAGGCAGCATTTGTAATTTAATTTTTTTAATTTAAATGTTAATATTTTTTTGTTTTTAATATTTCTATTTAGCTTAAGTTCATTTCTATTTTTTCATTTTAGTTTTATTAGCTTTAGTGCTTAAACCCATTTATAATTTAATTTTTAAAAAGTAAATTTTAATATTTTTCTTAGTTTTTTAAACATTTCTATTTAGCTTAAATTCATTTTTATGTGTTCATTTTAGTTTTATTAGTTTTAGTGCTTAAACTTAATCAGTTGCCAAGGCAGCATTTGTAATGTAATTTTTTTAATTTAAATTTTAATATTTTTTTGTTTTTAATATTTCTATTTATCTTAAATTAATTTCTATTTTTCATTTTAGTTTTATTAGTTTTAGCACTTAAACTTATTCAGTTGGCAAGACAGCATTTTTAATTTAATTAAAAAAATTAATTGTAATATTTTATTGATATTATATATTTTTTTAAATATTTCTATTTAGCTTAAATACATTTTATTTTTTCATTTTAGTTTTATTAGTTTTAGTGCTTAAACTTACTCAGTTGCCAAAGCAGCATTTATTTATTTATTTATTATTATTTAAACTTTAAAAAAATGTTTTAATATGTTTAATACGTTTATTTTGTTTTATTATATTAATATTATTTTATTTATTATATTTATATTTTATTTCATCACATTTATTTTTTAGTTGTAGTCATTTTAGCAATTCAAAATAAAAATAAAAATACTTATTTTACTCAGCTTTCTATTTATTTTTTTTAAGTTTAAGTTCTTCATATAATACTTATATTTTATTTTATTTCAGCTTTAATTAACAAAAATAAATTTAGGTAACAATAACATCACTAATTAGAACAGTCAGTTCCTGAAGTTAAAATCCCATTTACAGTCTCTATAAAGAAATAATTTTATCATCTGGATTATAGACTTGTATTTTAACAATGGTTTAAAGTTAAAAACGTCTTGATGGATTTGTTTCTTACAAACATGCAGATTTTCTCAAGACGTTAATTGATGCACTGGAGTGGTGTGGATTACTTGTGGATTATTGTGATCAATTTGGACTCTGATTCTGACGGCACCCATTCACATCCATTGGTGAGCAAGTGATGGGATGACACATTTCCCCAAATCTGATGAGAAACAAACTCATCTACATCTTGGATGGCCTGAGTGAATTTTCATTTCTGGGTGAATTCTTCCTTCAAGCCATGCATCTGCAGTGGCATCATATCAAATTATACAGTCTATTTAGGATTTATTAGACTCTTTTGTATCATGCTGACATATTCTGTTGCTCGTTCATACTTCAACCAGCTACCGCCTTCCCACAATGCTTCATGTCTGATTATTTTCCTGCAGGCGCTCTTTCTCTGCTTGGCCGTCTTCCATTAGCGCTAGCCTCACTGTCATCCAATACAGCCTGTGTTCATCGGGGAAAAACACCTACAAAAACATCAAGAAAAGACATAAAATGAACCAAAATCTAACCAAAGATTTATTTCATGACCTGAATTGAGCGTTTGTTTTGACAAAGTGCACACAAAGTATTTTTAATGCAATAATTAATGCATCTTAAAATGCACTGTATGATTTTGTGAATAATTGTAACCAAAGTTATAATCCTGATCTATTCGTTGTTACACCTTTAGGAAGTATAATGCATTAAAACAACCCATTCTGAATTTAACAAGGCATCTGCAAATATCATAATGCATTTTAACTTTAATTATAGTTGTTATGAAACAGTATGATGCATCATGATGTACATTCTGAATACTTTAATAATGCATTATTCATAGGCTCCAGGTGTTCGTGCTTTAATAAACTAACACTGATGAGCTAACATTCAGCAAGAGATTTTTTAGTGTTAGTTCATCTTTGTTGATGTTAGTTAAAATGCTCGTTTGCATTAGTTAAGTGTGCATTAATGTTTACAATTTTAAAAAGCACATTAGGAAATGTTGAGATTGATTAATAAAACAATAAATATGCATGTATTTTGGGATATATAAAATACATATTTTATTATATCTAATAAATAAAATAATATAAAAGAAAAGACAGATTAAAAAATGCTGTGGAAGCATTCAAGGTTAGTTAACCAATGTAGTTAACTAATGTTAGCTAAAATTGTAAAGGTTTACCGCAACAACGATAAAATAATGAAATACATTTTCTTGCATTAACAAAAAATGTATATGTATATATATATATACATATACATCTTTTGTTAATTTTATTTTATTTATTATTCCTTCATTTTTTGGCTATATAATGGAAACTACACTATTATGTAGCGAAAAACCTGTAACCTGTAAAATTTGTTTAATAATAAAAATAGTTATGAAAAAAAGTTTTTAAAATAATAAAAGAGCTATTATGTAACAAAAAAGCCTCTTTCTGATATTTTAATGAAAAAATATATATTTAATTTATTTTAATAATTTTTACAATAATTAATTTGTGTGCATTTGTTTAAATTCACATACAAGCCTATACATAATGGTTATGTTATTATATATATATTAAAAAAAACTTTTTATATACAGGCTTTTCGCTTTAAACTAGTGCAATTTTCATTTCACAATATATATATAACAACAATAAAATAATGAAACCATTGTGTAATAACATTTAGATGATAAAAAATATATTTTACAATACAAATTCTACAATAACAATAATAATAATAATAATAATAATTACATTTAGCATGTTTTAAATCATATATAAAACATTTCATAAAAGCCTGTTTTTTTTTTTTTAATTAAAAATTTTTTACAGTAAAACAACTACACCACTATGTAAAAAAAAATATTTTGTAATAATAACTAATTACACCAATATGGGGAAAAAGTTTAATAATACAATTCTTTTTTTTACAACAAAAAATAACTGTACCATTACATAACATAAATCCTGTATATGAAATATATATATATATATAAACAGTAATAAAGTTACATTTGTACATAATGGTCTAGTAATAAAAACTAAACCGTTATGTGTCAAAAATTACTGTATATGATTTTTTTTAATGCGTTGTTTTTTTTTAAATAAAATAATTACATTTGCTTGCATTTTCAAAATCATATATAAAACATTTCTTAAAAGGCTATTTTTTTAATATATAATATATATTTTTTTACAATAAAACTACATTATGTACAAATAATAAATAACTACATTATATAACAAAAAAACTATATGAAATGTAAAAATAGAACTATTTATTTATATTTATATATATATATATATATATATATATATATATAGTATATATATATACATACATACCTAGACTGTTATGACAAAAATAGCCGTATATGATTTTTTATCATGATATGAAATAAAATACAATTATTTTATTTTTTACAGTAATAAAATTACATATATTACCAAAATTGCTGTATGTTTTTTTAATAATACTTTTTTTTTGTTTACAATAAAATAAATTTGCTTGCAAATTACAATAAAATAATTACACCATTATGTAAAAAAATACTGCATATGAAATTTAATAAAATTATTTTGCAATTTATAACTACACCATTATAACAAAAACTATTACATATGAAATGTAATAATCGAACTATTGTTTATAACAAAAAAATACTATACCATTATGTAACATACATCCTGTATATGAATTATAATATATATAAAAGTAATAAAATAATAATAAAAGTTACATATGTAAAAAAACTAGAACGTTATGTAACAAAAATTGCTGTACATGATTTTTTTATAATACATTTTTTTTACAATAAAATAAAATAAATTTTTTTACAATAAAATAAATAAATAATAAAATAATCAAAATCATATATAAAACATTTCATAAAAGGCTGTTTGATTTTTTAAAATAATAAAATATGTTTATATATTTACACCATTATGTAACATAAATCCTGTATATGAAATTCAATAATACAATTTTTTTTAAAAGTAATAAAGTTACACGTATTACAAAAATTGCTCTGTATGATTTTCTTAAATATATATATTTTTTACAATAAAATACATTTGCTTGCATTTTCAAAATCATATATAAAACATTTCATAAAAGCTGTTTGATTTTTTTTTAAATAATAAAAATATGTTTTACAATAAAATAACTACACCATTATGTAAAAAATTGTGCATATGAAAATAAAATTCTATCTATTATATTTACACCATTATGTAACATAAATCCTGTATATGAAATTTAAAAATACATTTTTTTGTTTACAATAAAATAAATTTGCTTGCATTTTCAAAATCATATACAAAACATTTCATAAAAAGCTGCTTGATTTTTTTATAATGAAAATATATTTTTAACAATATTATTTAAAAAATATATATTTTAAAAAATATATTTTTAACAATATTATTTTTTAAAAATATATTTTTAACAAAAAAAAAGCCTGTGTATGAATTATATATATATTTTTTACAACAACAAAGTAATGACATTTGCTTGCATTTTTTAGAAATATAACCTACAGGCTTTTTGCTACATAGTGTAGTTAGTAAAAGCTCACGGCACTGCATTTTACATGCTTTCTGACTCTTCCAGTTTAAATTTATCCTTTTTGTAATACTGAATAAATATTTATACAGCTGAAACGTGTTGGATATGAACTAGATTGTAGGTTTGATTTCGACTCGGATGTTCAGGCATTTCAGGCTCAGCAGGGGCTTTTCTCTCTGACTTGAGGAATTCTTGAAGCGTCGACTGGAGACGTCTCTCAAAAACATTCGCCCTCAGTTTTCCCCGATCCCAGGTGTGCGTCGGTCTCAGGTGCGGCGTCGAGCCTTCCTCTCGTAAGCTGGGCTGGAAGTCTCTGCTTATTAAAAGAAAGATCAAAGCGAATCAATCCTCTGTTGTGTGTGAAGAGGGAAAAAAATCAGCGTGTAGAAGTTTCAAAGGCTGCGGCGCAGGTTAAATCTCTCGAGGAACACGCCTGATAATTTATCGGAGACAATAAAGACGTTGAATATTTCACTTAGACCTCAAGCCCAAGGTGTCCTGGTGTTGTCAGGAAAGATGTGTGATCTGAGGATATTCGAGTGAGCGAATGGAGCGTTCGCCCGTCACTGTGGATTCAGACTCCACTTAATCACGCCATTACATATTAGACATGATTCTCTGACACTAGCGTCAAAGCTTTGGAATAATTAAAATGGTCTTAGTGTCTTCTGCTCATGAAGGCTGCATTTAGAAATACAGGAAAAATTCTGAAATATTTTTACAATTTAAAATAGCCGTTTTCTGTGAATATCTGTTAAAATGTAAAATTTATTCCTTTGATCAAATCTGAATTTTCAGCATCATTACTCCAGTCTTCAGTGTCACATGATCCTTCAGAAATCATTCTAACATGCTGATTTGCTGCTCAAGAAACATTTGGAAAAAGTTGCACTGTCCATTATTTTAGTGGAAACTGATACAGAAAAAAGAAAGAAATTAATAATGAATACTTTTATTCAGCAAGGGCACATTAAATTGATCAAAAGATATATAGAATTTTATTATTTGAATTTTATATATATATATACAATTTTTTTATTTATTCATTTATTTTTAAATGTTTCAAAGTGTGAATGTTTAGTCCTTTTTTTTTTTCTTTGGATAATTTTTGTCTGCCATTTGCATCTAACGTGGTTTTGGATGTGCGTCATTTTCATATTTCGCAATAAAAAAATAAAAAGTGGCATTACATATATAATATTACCAAAATTTTTATATAAATAAAATATTTCTATAAATAGTTCAGTCCCTCATAAAAGTGTGATTTATACCAATTTTATACTTTCAAAAATGTATTTTGTCAGAGCAACCGGGTTATTACAGTTAACTAAAACTAAAATGAAAACAAACGAACAAAAAATGTTACTTGAATTAACAAACAAAAAAAAGTGGCAATTATAATTTTATAATGTATAATATTGCCAAAATAATTCTATTTAAAATAACTGAACATTCTTGTGTAATATATATATATATATATATATATATATAAAACATTAACTCTGACTTAAAATAAAGGTATCCATGTACTAAAATAATAAACTAAAACTGAATAATTTGTTTTATTACTGTTGTTGTTAATACAATTATTATTTTTATTATTATTATTATTATTATTATTAATAATAATAATAATAATAATAATAATAATAATAATAATAATTTAGTACATATATAAACATTTTTAAAAAATCCTAAAATTAACTAAAATTTAAATAGAAAATAAAGATGAATAAAAACGGATGGACGATTATTATTAACAAATAATAATAATAATAAAAATTGCAACAAAATAGCTAAAAATTAACTAATATTAAAATGAATAAAAAAAATACAATTTGAAAAAAATAAAATTATATATATATATATATATATATATATATATATATATATATATATATATATACACATACATACATACACACACACAATATAAAAAATATAATAAAAATATATATTTCAGCTAGTTTCCAATAATAAAAAAATAAAAGTATATATAGACATATTTAAAAAAAAATCCTAAATTTTTAACATACACATATATATGTATATATATATAACAAATCTTAAAATGTATAATTAAAATATATATTGACAAAAAAAAACGAAATTGCAAAAATGTGTATATAGAGAGAGAGAGAGTGAATATAGTGAATAAATAAAATACTAAAATAATTACAAAGAAATACAAATACAAAAATAATTTTCTTGCAGTTTTCATTACTTAAAGTTTAAACATTAACTCTGAAATATAAACATTAATTTCTGAAAATAAAATACAAAAAATATCCATGTACCCTATTTATTATTATTGTTAATAATAATAATAATAATAATAATAATAATGAAAACACAACAAAGTGGGATAAAATATTTGAATGAAATTATATATATATATATATATATATATATATATATACACACACACACACAATTTTAACTGAAATGAAAATGAAAAAAAAAGAAAATGATCAAAAAAAAGTATACAAGTATATATAATATAAATATATATATATATATATATATATATATATATATAAAATTTTTTTGAAGATGGAAATAAAATGTAAATGGAAAATAAAAATGAATACAAACCGACCAAAAAAAAAAAAAAAAAACAGATTCAAAAATATGAATAAAAACTCTAACAGTATGTCAGTGATGTTACAGTGACCCAGCAGAGCACACAGCAACCTCTGATTGACCATCAATGGACAAAGACACTCGTGGCCCGCGGCGAACCGTGGCCAAACCTCGACCCTTCGCTCTCATTTATCAGACCTGCGAGACTCTGTGAAGTCACACGGAGGAGGAGAAGCAGGTTGAAGCGCACGATTCGCTTTGGCTGGAACAGAAATCCTTCCCATCCGCCCCAAACCTTTGAACTGCGGGAAACAATCGGCGCGTCGGAGCCGCTCTCTCTGTGCCTCGCTAACGCTTACTCTATTAAACATTTCATGGTGTTCATTCACTGTTCCTGACACATCTGAGAGACAGAAAAGCAGAAAGGGGTATGGAAATCAAACCGTTATCTGTCGAGATTCACACAACATATTGGAAAGCGCAGGCCGCCGTTTCAAACCGCTAGACATCAGTCAGAAAGCACCAATCCAAATCTGGGTAAGCGGAATGAGACGAAATGATTAAATATGGATTAATAATCAGAAAGCACACAGACAGAGGATGAATATGACTCTAAATATGCATCAAAGGAGCCGCGTTAGTGAATATTAATGAAAGACAAGCCTTCGGCTCTCTGGAAACTCGGCAAAAAAACACCACAAATCAAACACTGAGACAAATACTATATTTTCCCGTTTAATAATTTTTGCATGGCGGAAGAAAACAGCCCTCTTTATCATTCGGCACGACGTACGCTCCGAATATAAATGAGCTGCTTTGGCTTTTTTAACATTCAAAGTGGTAAACAGCGAAATCCAATAAAAATCAGCCCAACGTTAAGTCGAGCTGACGTTTCTCTTTAAAGGCGAGTTTTTATGCCTGATGTCACATTAGTCTGCTGCTGTTCCTCACGTGTAAACATTTGCTCTTAGAAAGACTGATATTACAACAGCTCTATTTAGATCTCAAAGCTACTGAGGAAGAAATTCGGACGCGTTCTAAAAACTAGAAGGAGCTCCCTACATAGGCAGCTGCCTAATAAGGGAGCATCCTGACTGATTTAGAACCGTTTTCGTTTTCATTTCAGTTACAATGTTAATAATTTCTGGGGGTTTTTTTTATTTTTAATAAATCATTGTTAGATTTTCAATTTTATTTAGTTAACATTTTAATTTCCTCATGCATTTGTAAAGTGTTTTTTTTTATATTTTCTTATTTCAATTAAATTTTAGCTAAAATTTTAGTAATTTTATTGTGTGTTTTTGTTATTTTGAAATGGTTATATTTTTATTTTATTTTTTAATTTTTATTTTAGTATTAGTTTTTTTTAATCAGTCATTTTTCGTTTTTTTTAATGTTTTAGTAATTTTGTAATGTTTTTTTAATGTTTATATAATTTTTTATTAGTTTTTTTATTGGAATCAGTCATTTTTATATTTTCTTATTTCAGTTTAATTGTAGCTAAGTAGTAGTAAGTGTTAGTAATTTTATTGTGTGTTTGTCATTTTCAGTTTTTTGTTATTTTTAAATGATCATATTTTCTTATTTCAATTTAATTTTAGCTAAAATTTTAGTAATTTTATTGTGTTTGCCAATTTCAGTTTTTTTTGTTATTTTGAAATGGTTATATTTTTATTTATTTATTTTATTTATTTATTTTTATTTTAGTATTAGTTTTTTTTTTGAATCAGTCATTTTTATTTGCTTTTTTTATTTTGAATGAATAATTTCTATATTTTCTGTTTTCAATTTGATTTTAGTTACCATTTTAATAAGTTCCTTGTGTATTTGTCATTTTTATTTATTTATTTTTTGATTATTTGGAATCGGCCATTTCATTTTAGTTTAATTTTAGCTGAAATTTTAGTAATTTTATTGCGTGTTTGTCAAATTTAATTTAAGTTAAAGTTTTAGTAATTTTACTGTTTTCATTGTTTCTTCTTTTTTTCCATTTTAATTTATTTTAAAGTTTTAGTAATTTCGTAATGTTCTTTAATGTTTTTTTTTTTTTTTAATTATTATTTTATTGGAATCAGTCATTTTTATATTTCCTTATTTCAATTTAATTTTAGCTAAAAGCTTAGTAATTTTATTGTGTGTTTGTCAATTTTCATTTCTTTTTATTTTGAAATAGTCATTTTCTGTTTTCTATTTAATTTTAGTAAAAATATAAATAATTTCTTTATGCGTTTGTTATTTCTCTTTTTTTTGTTTATCATTATTTTGAATTAGTAGTTTTTCTTATTTCAATTTAATTTTAGCTAAAACTGTAATTTTATCATGTTTAGATTTTTTATTTTGAAATAGTCATTGTCTGTTTTCAATGAAATTTTTCTTACAATTTCAGTAATTTCTTTATGCGTTTGTCATTATTGTTTTTTTTTTTACATATGGAATTAGTCATTTTTTATATTTCCTGTTTTCAATTTAATTTAAGTTAATGTAAGTCTCTTTGTGAGTTTGTCATTTTTATTATTATTTTGTTTAATTTTGAATGAGTCATTTTTATATTTTCTTATTTCTATTTAATTTTAGGTAAAACATTTTTTTATTTTATTGTGTTTGTCATTTTTAGGTTTTTGGTAAAATAGTCATTTTCTGTTTTCAATTTGAGTTTAGTTACAATTTCAGTAGTTTATGCATTTCTCATTATTATTGTTTTTTTTATTTGGAATTAGTCATTTTTATATTTTCTGTTTTCAATTTAATTTTACTTAATTTTAGTAATTTTGTTACGTTTGTCATTTTTTTAGTTATTTGTTTTGAATGATTAATTTTTATGTTTTTTGTTTTCATTTTCATGTTAAAGTTTTAGTAGTTTTGTAGTGTTTTTGATGTTTATTCAGTTTTTATTTTTATACTTTGTTTTCATTTTGCTTTTAGTTAACATTTTAGTTATTTCATTGTGTTCTTGTTATTATTATTATTATTATTACTATTTTTAATTAGTCATTTTTTAAATATTTAGTCTTTTTTTATTTGACCTAAAATTTTGGTAATTTTATTGTGCGTTTTTTTTTTTTTTTTAAATTTGTCATTTTCTGTTTTCAGTTTAATTTTAGGTACAGTTTAGTCATTTCTTTGTGTGCTTATTATTATTATTATTTAAATTTGTAATTTGTTTTGTTTTTAGTTAAAATTGTAGTCATTTTATGTTTTTGTCATTTTTATTATTGTGTTTTTTTTTTTTTTTTTTTAAATATGCCTAGCTTGTAAATGTTTTTATAGCAGTTTTATTTTATTTAAAGTTCTGAAAATGTTTGTTTGTTGTAACTATAACAACCTTGATCACTCCAGTCACTATTGCTATTGCTAGTATTTATTTTCACTAGATATTCCCATTTATAATTGGTGAAAATCCAATATTACTCCTAGTATAAATAGCTTCTCCCTTTAATGTGTCCTAAAAGAGGATTTGTTTGAAAGGCAACATAATTACACTAACCTTTGGAGCATCATTCATGCATACGATGCATTAAAAGCATTGCTTGTGTAGGCAGCTCTTAAAAATAAAGATCCTTGATTGGCATCGATGGCTCCATGAAGAAGCTTTAACATGCATTTAACCACCGTTTACTAAAAGGTTCTTTGGCGACCCCAAAAAAATGACTCCCTTTTTCTTTTTTTATTATTTTGAATTAGTGCTTTTTAATATTAGTTTTAGTTTTTATCAGTTTTTGTTTTAATTTTAGTTAAAACTGTAGTAATTTCTTTGTGTTTTAGTCATTTTAATAAAGTTTTTTATTTGAAAACTAATTTATTTAATTATTTTTTTATTATTTTGAATTTGTGCTTTTTATATATTTTAATATTTTCTGTTTTCAATTTTATTTTAGTTACAATTTTAGCAATTTCTTTGTGTTTGTCATTTTTATTATATATATATATATATATATTTTTTTTTTTAATTAGTCATTTTTGTATTTTCTAGACTTTAATTTTAGCTAAATTTTGTTACGTTTGTCATTTTATTAGTTCTTTGTTTTGAATGATTAATTTTTGTTTTTTTGTTTTCATTTTAAACTTTTAGTAATTTCATTTTTTGATGTTTATTCAGTTTTTTTTTTATTTTTATACTTTATTTTCATTTTGATTTTAGTTAACATTTTAGTTATTTCATTATGTTTTTGTTATTTTTTATTATTATTATTATTTTGAATTAAATTGTTTCAATTTAATTTTACCTAAAATTTCGATAATTTTATTGTGTTTGTCATTTCTAGTTTTTTTTTTTTTTTTTTTATTTAGTCATATTTTCTGTTTTCAATTAAATTTTAGGTCAATTTTAGTAATTTCATTGTGTGTTTGTCAGTTTTATTTATTTTTTTAAATTTGTAATCAGTCATTTTTACAGTTTCTGATTTCAATTTAATTTTAGTAATTTTGTTGAGTTTGTCATTTTTTAGTTTTTTATTTTGAATGAGTAATTTTTATGTTTTTTGTTTTCATTTTCACTGTAAAGTTTTAGTAGTGTAGTGTTTTTTGTTTATTCAGTTTTTATTTTCATACTTTGTTTTCATTTTAATTTTGGTTACATTTTTTAGTAATGTAAAAATGTAAAAAACGATCCCTTTTTTCTATGCATTGGTACACGTCACCTTTGCTACGACAATAAAAAATAAGAAAGGAACAAATCTGAATTCTGAATCCAGACCGAACCCATTCGTACGGCAAAGTCGTCACGTAGCAGATGATTTGAGCACAAACGGCGGCCCATGCCGGATTTAATTGACCTGGCGCAAGATGGAAGGAAATGGGCTCAATCCTGCTCAAGAAGAAAATAGGCACATTTGCTGGATGTCAGAATTGACAGACACAAGATTGCTGGCATTATTCTGAGGCACATCCTGATTGGCTGCTTCAGAGCCCAATTCAAGCATTAGGAACAAGGATTCTGAAAAGAATTCTCAAGGGTCCAAATTACAGGGCATGAAAACAAACCAGCGCTCGACTCGCTCTCGCTCGCTCACACAATAGCGCTGATGAACTGGTGAGATACGTGCGGTTGTGCCAGGCAGATTTCCTTCATATTCTTGAGTAAGTGCTTGCTTCTTAATTTCCCGTTCCCGCAGTAAGAGTCTGCATCTGCTCCGGCACACAGGATCTCCAGACCGCCGGTGGCTTCTGGCTGAGAAATGACCTGCTGGCGCTTCCTCGTTTTAGGGGGTGAACCGCGCCGTTTGGCCCGCGTGACGCGACGGGAACGCATCTGTAAATGCAGCCGTTCTACATGTTCATGTGCAGCGGTTGTGAATTGGGAGCTGTGCAATAACAATAACAAATCGTGTCGTTTTTTGTTTACATTTGTAAATTGAGTTGTTCTACAAACCACATATAATCATCCATACACTGTAAAACATTTTTTTGTCTTTCTACTTCTAAATTTCATGTTTAAATCCATGTTAAATTACCATTTCATTGTAATTATCTGTGAAATGTATTAGTAAAAAATTGGTGTTTACATTAGTAACTTGGTCATTTAATGCAGAAACTATTTTTACTTTTAATAGCTAGTAAATAATTGCAAAGAAATGGCATGTAATACATTGAATTAATGGTGAAATTTTAAAGTTGAAAGACTAAAATTGTATTTTTTCATTAAAAAAAAAATCATTAATATTAAATATTATGATTGTGATATTTTGTTTATATTTTCTGTTTTCAATTTAATTTTAGTTACAATTTTTGTACTTTCTTTGTTTTAGTCATTTATATTAGTTTTTTAAATGACATTTTCTGTTTTTAAATTGTTTTTAATTTATTTGTTTTTTATTCTGAAAGTCATTTTCTGTTTTCAATTTAATTTTAGTTACAATTTTAATTTTTGTTGTGTTTTGTCATTTTTATTTGTTTTATTAATTGAATTAATTATTTTTATATTTTCTGTTTTGATTTTTATTTTAGTTACACTTAGTAATTTCTTTGTGTTTTAGTCATTTATATTAGTTTTTTAATTAGAGATGTTTTTTAAATTAATTTCAGCTAAACTTGTAGTAATTTTGTGTTTGTCAATTTATTAGTTTTGTGTCTAAATAGTCATTTTCTGTTTTCAATTTACTTTTAGCTACAATTTTAATATTTTTGTGTTTTGTCATTTTTCTTTTATTAATTGAATTAATAACTTTTTATATTTTCGGTTTTTAATTTTATTTTAGTTACAATTTTAGTCATTTCTTTGTGTTTAAGTCATTTATATTAGTTTTTTAATTAGTTATATTTATATTTTCTTTTTTCAAATTAATTTTAGCTAAACTTGTAGTAATTTTATTGTTTGTCAATTTGTTCGTTTTTATGTTTAAATAGTCATTTTCTGTTTTCAATTTAATTTTAGTTACAATTTCTTTGTGTTTTGTCATTTTTATTTGTTTTATTGTTTTGAATCAATTTTTATATTTTCTGTTTTAAATTTTATTTTAGTTACAATATTAGTACATTTTTTGTGTTTGTCATTTTTATTATCCTTATTATCCTTTTTATATCTTCTTATTTCAATTTAATTATAGTAATTTCTATAATTAACAAATTTCTTTAGTGTACACTTGGAGTTTACATTAGTAACTTGGTAATTTGATGCAGAAACAATTTTTACTCAGAAATTGTTAGTAAATTGCGCAAATAATTGCAAATAAATGTCATGTAATGCACTGAATTAATGGTGAAATTTTAAAGTAGAAAGACTAAAATTGTATTTTTTTAATAAAAAAAATTATGAATATTAAATCATGATTTTGATATTTTAAATTAGTGATTTTTATATGTTCTGTTTTCAATGTAATTTTAACTAAAATGTTAGTAATTTTATTGTGTTTGTCAATGTATTATTTTATTCTGTTTTTAATTTAATTGATTTTAGTTACAATTTTAATCATTTCTGTTTCAATTTTTGTTTGTCTTTTTTATTATTATTTTTATTTTGAATTAGTCATTTTCTTATTTCAATTTAATTATAGTAATTTCTATAATGAAATTTCTTCAGTGTACATTTGTTTACATTAGTATCTTGGTAATTTGATGCAGAAACTATTTTTACTCAGAAATTGTTAGTAAATTGCACAAATAATAAAAACACTCCAATAATCCTTTGTTTTATTTAGAATATTAAATCATCATGATTTTAATATTCTGAATTAGTGATTTTTATATTTTCTGTTTTCAATTTTGATTTTTAGTAATTAGTTTTTTAGAAATGTTAGTAATTTCTGTGTTTTAGTCATTTATATTAGTTTTTTTTGTTATATTTATATTTTCTGTTTTCAAATTATAATTAATTTTACTGTGCTTGTCAATTTATTAGTTTTTTATTTTGAAATAGTCGATTTTCTGTTTTCAATTTATTTTAGTTACAATTTCTGTGTTTTGTCTTTTTTATTGTTTTATTATTTTGAACTAATCATATTTATATTTTCTGTTTTTAAATTTTATTTTAGTGACAATTTAAATCATGCATGCACTGTACAATGATTTTAAATATTACTGGAGTTTTTGCAAGAAAACTATTTCATGTTTAATTAAATGTGTTATTTGCCATTTCTTTGTTATTTTATTGTGAAATTTACTAGCATTTTCTGAGTGAAAACTTTTTTTTTCAGTGCATTATTTTTCTAAAGTACTTTTGCAAGAAAATGCTATGTATAATTCAATATTACTTGCCATTTCTTTGTAATTATTTGTGTAATTAACTAACAATTTCACTGCTGATGTCAAAAACCTTGCATCCAAACAGACACTCAGTCCAACAAATATGGCCCATCAATACGCCACTACTCAATGAATACGACGTATATGAGAGTCACGAGTCGGTCGATTTGTTCAGCTCGGCTCTCGAAGCAGATTGGAGAACGACATGCCAAAGCGGTGCACGTCAAAACGCTTGAGATGTACAAAGAAGCGCGGCTCTTCAGCGAAGTTGGCGGCCCATTGCTGCTGGGCTTTGCCTGTCCACATAAAGAATTCACGGCTCACAGCACCCATGCGGAAAAAAGCGGTGGAAACGTGCTCGGTGCGATGTAGCAATTTTAAGGAGGATCACTATGGCCCCTTTCTCAGTCCTGATAGCAGCTCAGAAGCAAAATGACAGGCCAATGAAGAATTTATTTGAAATCTCACCAGGAACCGAGAAGCTTGCCGAACAGAGTATATTAGAGCGGCGGAGACAGGATTTCAATGCATGGGGCTTCAAATTACTTCTGATGCCTGAAAAGAGGTGCCACTGAATAAAATTGGCCAGGAAATGGCTATGAAGATCTATAATTTGATTCTTTATTATAAATGTGCATGTGTGCGCATGTGTGTGTGTGTGTGTGAATCCTGTTCTGTAAAAGCTAAACAGACTGGCTTGCTCAATGCTGGGAGTCTGGATATTTTGTAGACCGTTTTCAGCCCTAGAAACATTTGCTTACATAGCATGCATACGGCTTGCGGTCTATATGCATAGAAAGGCCAAATACATTTGCCAGATTTGCATTACATAAAGCACACTGCATGAAGGACTGTTTACCAAAATGCAATGCACTTGACATTCAATTTCCAGTGTGATAAACGAACGGGAAGTAGAGTTTTGACCCATTATTTGATCTTGCTGCCAAACGTTATACACTTTTTTAAAACAATATGCACTGAATTAAGGAACAGTTCACCCAAAAATGACAATTTCCTGATTATTTACTAGATTTAGATGTAGATGAATTTGTTTCTTTATCAGATTTGGAGAAATGTAGCATTGCATCACTTGCTCACTGATGGATGTGAATGGGTGCCGTCAGAACGAGAGTTCAAACAGCTGATAAAAACTTCTTTATTTAGAATATTAAATTATCATGATTTTGATATTCTGAATTATTTGTTATATGTTTATTTTCTGTTTTCAAATTAATTTTAGATAAAATTTTAGTAATTTTACTGTGTTTGTCAATTTTTCTTTTGAAATAGTCATTTTCTGTTTTCAATTTATTTTAGTTACAATTTCTGTGTTTTGTCATTTTTTTGTTTTATTATTTTGAATGAATCATATTTATATTTTATGTTTTTGAATTTTATTCATAAAACATCACAATAATTCAATAAAGCTGTGCTTTAAAGCAATTAAGCACATGTGAAAAAAGACATTACATATTTATCAAGCCTGTAATGATCTAAATAAGCAAAATTTAAAAAAAAAAATCCAGACATTTACCATATAAATAGACCAATTATCTGTTTGTAAACATTCGGGATGCGTGCGCAGCATGGTTGCAGAAAACCCGGAGAGATCGCCTTTACAGCTAGAGAATTACACGGATATGGCACAAAATACTTAGATTTAAAAAGAGTATAGATTATATTGATTAGATGTCATTTTCAAAATGTTATTCGCATATTACAACAGCTTGTCACCCAACGATAAGCACTGTTATTCTGCGAAATTGGCGTTAGATAGTGGGGTAGTCTTACAGATCAGAAACCAGGATGATGTTTTTATGGGCGGTTCAATTAGCAGTCTATGGAGCCATGGAATAATAGAATAAAAAAGGTAAATTTGATTTTATATTTCAAAATCCTGACTTTATTTTCGCAATTCCAAGATTATATCCCACAACTCTAGAGGAAAAACAACTCGTCATTCTCTCTTTTCCCCTCGGCTTAAATCCCACACTTCTGTTTTTTTCCCCCTCAGAAATAACAAAGTCATTAGTTTTGTTAAATCGAGTTATAAAGTCCGAATTAGTAGATATAAACTTGAATTTGTGAGGAAAAAAAGTCAGAATTGTGAGATAAAATTAAAAAGAAAAGTTCGGTAAAAGGTTAATAGTAATAGTTTTAAATAATATGTCGTGCTGTGACTGTAGGGCTAATACAGTACATCCCCTATGAACAGCATATGTGAATATTATGTAGACCTGCTGTTTATATCATATTTATGATTTAAAAGTAGAGTAATCATAGCAGTTTTCATCCATAGGATGTCCATTTAAACGTCTGCGTTTAGCTTCAAATGGCGTCTTTGACTACAGTATTGTATAAAAATTATTTGCATTCCGATTTTGACATCAAAAGGCAC
>JAHKKF010510114.1:0-12049 GCA_019740295.1 Labeo calbasu | reverse complement strand
TCAGTCATGAAGTGTTAAACTCACAGCACTATAAACACTCTCAGAGCACTGAAGCATGTGCTGACAATGCAAAGAAGTGGGCAGGATTTACAACAGCTCGTGATTTATTAGATGTAAATCTTGTGATTAGATTTACATCTAATACATTTATAATCTCACAAATATAATTATTCAGTAACAATTTTTAAATCATTGTGTGGTGACTTAAAGGTGTAGTTCACTTCCAAAACAAAAAATTACAGATAATGTACTCAGCACAGATGTTCATTCCTTTCTTTCTTTAGTCGTAAAGAAATTATGTTTTTTGAGGAAAACATTTCAGGAATTTTCTCCATATAGTGGACTTCTATAATCTGCTTTGAAACTGCATTTTGGATCCCTGATAATAGGGATTTACTGAGATAAAGTTGAGTGATATCAAAGTCCCTTTAAGGTAAGTAATTTCACTGGTCCATCTTTGAAACGCTTTTCAGGCAGGCAAGTGAAGCTCTATCTCTTTGAATGGGGAAACATAAAATTCTCGAAAACTGTTCACCAAGCTTAAGATTAAATTTAAAATTTAAAATCATCAATAAAATCTCACAACAACCATCTAAAAAAATGTTTTTCTTATTGTCAGGCTTTCACCACAGCCACCTCCATCTGCCACGTTACCCACAGCAACGCCCACTCGTTCAGCGTCACCGGAGTTCTGATTGCGCGCACCTGCAACCACTTACCACACCCTATAAAAGACACTCCATCTCAGTCTATCATTGTCTGGTCTACCGTTCACTACCCCTGCGTTATTCCCAGACCTATGTTACTTGCTCAAGGACTCTCCTGTGTGTGTGTGTGTGTGTGCGCGCTTCTGCCTTGCTGCTCTTCCCAGTGGTCTGCTAACAACCCAACTTTCCAAGGACAGTCAGATAAGCTATTTGAACCACCATTACGCCTTGCATCCTGTGTTTTCTACTATTGTCAATAAACATCAAAGTTTTACTGCTTACCGCTGTTTCTGGTCTCTTCCCTTGGCAAACGTGACAGAAGACCAGACCAACACCGAAAATGAGCACAGAGGCAACTCCGACCACAGATCCCCTCAAGGAATTGGTGAACGCCTTTAAAGCGGCGTTGCAGCCACCATCTGCCTCAGGTAGTCCTATGGCCATGCCCGTATCTTTTGCGGGCGAAGCGGCTGAGTATAGCGGTTTTCTCTTGCAAGTCAACCTCCTTATCCAGATGCAACCACAACTATTTCCCTCTGAAAACGCTAAAGTCGCATTCCTGATTTCTCTGCTTACCGGTAAGGCCCTTCAATGGGCAAAAGCCATATGGAACGCCCGTAATCCCATCATTAATTCATTTGAACAATTCACTGAACATTTTTCTGAAGTTTTCTGTACCGCTACAGACACGGCGGCTAGTGGCTGGAATGAGATCACACTCCTCGGGGGGCCTATTGTCAAGGTCTCAACGCTGACATCCGTGCCGCCATGGCATTGTATGACGATTCCATCGGGTTGGAGGCATTTTTACAACGTACCACCCGTGTTTCCCAGCGACTAGCCGCCTGCCAACCTCCTGTAACCGCTCCTCAGTCCACTTCAGTGGCTGCTTCTTCCCCAGAACCAATGCAAGTGGATTCTACGCTAGAGGGTGACACAGGAGTGAATTTTCAAACCTCTCCCGTCCCACTCCCACAAAAAAAAATCCCGTCCCATCCCAATCCCATAAAAAAACTGGGGGAAAATCCCGTCCCAATCCCAGAAGAATGACTCCCATTCCCTCCCACTCCCATGTTGTTGTTTTTTTTCAGCTTAGCTGAATAAAAATCCAAAATGTAATTTATTTTATTGAAATGAAAGTCATCTTAACAATGCACAGTGTTTCACGTTGAATTTTATGCAAATCATCCATCCATCCATACATACGCACACACACATTATATAACACACATTATAATTTTCACTGAGTTTCTATTACGATGGAGTCCCACTGTTGCTTTGCAAGAACAAGAGAGTGTCCACACATTCTGGACTGAGACTGGTGTGCCTCTCTTCAATTAATCTTCCAGCAACACTGAAGCTCCTCTCTGATGGGGTAATTGTTGCTGGGATTGCCAGCAACTTCCTGGCAACTGGCACCAGCCCACCTGACATCTCCTGCCAGAAGTTGAGAAGGGACTGACCAGTCATCTCTGTAGGCTCGTTCATATATTTCAGCACCAACTCGTGGCTCCATGACTCGTTAGTGTTACCACGGTCCTCCCTCTCCTCCTCCTGCACACAGCTTGAGAAGAAACTGTGCACCTCTGTGCCTGTGGCCATTAGGTGCAGTGGATCTTCTGAGAAAAAAGAAAGATTGTTATGGTACAATCAAGGTTGCGATATAGGCATAATGCTTTATATAGTGCTAAATACTCGTCTTTTATTGATGGAGGTAATATACAACTTGTAGGTAGGTATTGACTGACTGAGTGTGTGTGTGTGTGTGTGTGTGTGTGTGTGTGCGCGCACACTGTGTGGCTTTCCATAAATGAGAGAGAACATTTTGTATTTATTTTTGAAATTTGCACTGTCTATTCTTAGTACTACGCTATGAGTTACTCTGTTGGACACTGGTTCTCTCCTCTATCCCTACTCTTTCTGCAATTCCTGCCAGAGCGTTGATAACCTCTTCATAATCCTCAGCATTGAGAGTTTTTCTTAAGAAACACCTCAGGCTAGGAGAGAGTGCTGTGGCTATCTTGTGGTAGAGGTGGATTTTGAATTTCAGTTCCTCTGCCTGGCCTAATATCCTTTTCAGCTAGGAGGAGGAAAAATAAAATTATATTTACACAACTTTGTTATTGGATAATGGCCATCTTCTGTTACCAGAATGACCAACAAAACAATTAAAATGAGGACTGTATTATATTACCTCTTTAACAATAACACTGTCTCCATCCTGATGCAACAAACCCCTTAGCAGGGTTGCCTTGGTTGGGAGGACCAGATGAAGAGTAGGTGTCTGATCAGTGGAGAGGTGCCTGGTAGCCTCATCAAAAGGTTCCAGAAGGTGGATAATGTCTTCAAGAAGGTCTGGGTCTATGCCGTTGACATAACGGAGTTCATTTCGATGAAGCAGGACCTTATGCAGCTTACCAGACAGCAGAGCATCCCTTACAGATTGCAGCATTGCAAGTCTGGTATTCCACCGCGTTTCCACAGCTTGCTTAAGTGATCCGTCTAGTGCTTTTTGTAATCTGAAATTCAAGAAAGAGACAGTGTACATGAAGTAAGGTGATGAAATCTCAGGTTAGTTTGCTGACAGATTAAAATATTTGTTAGTTTAGAATTGTTTGTTAAAAAAATTTAACAGCAGAACAGCTGAGTCAAAATAGCTTGCTGAACAAGAAAATGTATTAATTACAGCAGTTGTTTTAATGTTGATTTTATGGCAACACTTTACAATTAGGTGTCATTTGTTAACATTAGTATTAGTAATATATTAACTAACATGAGCAAACAATGAACAATACATTTACTGCACTATTTATTCATCTTTGTAAACGTTAATAAAATACAGTCTTTCATTGTTAGTTCATGTTAGTTCACAGTGCATTAATGTTAAACAACTTTTGGTTTTAATAATGCATCAGTAAATGTTGAAATTAAAATTAAGATTAATAAATGCTGTAGAAGTATTGTTCATTCTTAGTTCATGTTAACTAAAGTTCTTAACTAATGAACCTTATTGTAAAGTGTTACAGATTTTATTTACTACAATTTACAATAAACTGTATAAACACCTGCAAACTACACCAAACAGGCATGACAAGACTATAAAATATCTTACCCTGCTCTTTTGAAGTGTGTTACCAGAGTCTTCACATCCCGAAACAGGTGGATGACTGGGCGGTGCTGTGGGTTCTCCACGTCCAAATGATCAAATGTGTATTTAAGAATCAGGTTAATGTTATGGCCTACACAGGACAGTCTAGTGTAATCCTTGAAAGCTGCGACCACATTTGAACCATTGTCGGTCACTACAACAATATCCTTGCTCAAGATGCCAAACTCCTATAGGTCAGGATAGATTAAAAAATAAATAAATAAATAAAAATAAAACATAAAAAAATTAATCCAAACACAAATAAATTGAACATAATGATTACTTTGCAAGTAAATTATTGTTAAAGCTTAAACTAGTCAGAACAGTTAACAAAAAATATAAGAGACACTGAATAGAATAGTACCATACTACTTGGACAAGCCAATAAATACAGTATAACGCCATTAAGCATATGTACTACACATATATGTAACACAGGAAGAGACTGGGGTTAAAAGACAGATACCTGAAGAATGGACTCCACAGTCCTTCTGATATTTTCATGGGTTTTGACACCCATAATCTCCCTTGTAGCCAGGACCCGGTTCACCAATTTCCATTCAAGAACATAATGAACTGTAATCGTTATGTAGTCTGTGTTTGTTCTTACTTCTGCCCATAGGTCAGTTGTAACAGCGCAGTGTGAGCACTAAAGGAATAGAATATCATGTAAATGTTATTTCAGGCTTTGCAGGATCTTACATTAACAGATAACCATTTGACCATATGTTTTTAATTTACAATCCTATAAAAATAGGCTCTAAAAATGGCTAAAAAACAACAACAAAAAAAACATTAACATCAGTGCTGCACGATTATGACAAAAATCATAATTGTCAATTATTACCTTGAAATTGTAATTGTGATTATTAATTACGATAATAACAATTTACACTAAATGATGTTTTGAATAGCTTTGAAGCAAAGTTTTTTTTTTAATTGTTTGAAGCAATTGCATGCCACATTTTTATATATAGTTTCTTCTTTAAATATAAAAGTAAAAAGTAAAATATTAAAAAAAAAATATATTCTTTAAATATAAAATTTTAAAAAATTAAAACGGGTAGGGGGTTGGGGACTTAACATTAAACATCATAAAAAGGAAGCAGTGTACCCAGGCCTACCTGTTGTAGCTTGTGAATAACTTGTTTCTTTACTTTTTCGTATTCGTCTTCAACATGGCGAGAAACAGTGCGTGCACTCGGTAGCACATCTTCAGCCTCGACGCTGCTTCCATATTTAGTCCCGATACTGATGAGCTCTTTAGCCACTTCAATGAACCCTCTTCCCTCAACAAGAGCGAACGGTCTTAGATCCTGGCTGCACATATGAGCCATCACATCTGTGACTTTTGACTTTACAGTGGCTGGCACCTTACGTTTCATGAAGGAAGAAATTGTCGGTTGCCTCGAGAGGGCTGCTTTGCATGTGTGACGCTGAAGGCTGAAGGAGTCTAAATAGTACTTAATCAGTTGTCTACAAGTCTTGCAGCTGGCGTATGGCGTTTTCACGCCATCTTTCTCAACGCGTAAAAATTTTTTAGTTATTTCAGACCGCCCAGAAATATCCGTGAGCACAACTGATGTATTATTTTGAGACAGTAGTCGTTGCAGCGTTGCTTTCACGTCTGCCTCCATTTTGGTTATGATTTTCGCGGCTAAAAAGTGCGTGAAGAAGCCTACTTCTTCTCTACCATTATTGGTGGTTGGCACTATCGCCACCAACTGTTACGGAGCACACCATTCACTTAACCGGCTACACAAAAGCAAACAGGAGGAGAGCATAAAGAGACAGGACAACTAGTATTGAGTTCAAAATTAGTTTATTTATTTAAAAGGTATATTTCTGTATAAAGTTATCATAGTGTTATTTTGATTCCCGGTCCCGCCCACTCCCGCTTACATTTTTTCCAGTCCCGTCCCAATCACGTTTTTAATAGTGATTTTGTGACCCGCGGGATTCCCGAAAAAATGTCAGCCTCTATTCTACGCGCCTCTCCTGCACTGAACGGAACCGGCGTAGTGGTGAGTACTATTACATCTGATATTGAACCAGCTCAGCTCACCTTATTATCCGTAGTTCTTCATACTGCTGAACGCTCGTTGTCTGTTTCTGCTCTGGTTGACTCAGGGTCATCTGGTAACTTCATCTCACAAGAATGCCTAAGTCCACTACAACTCTCATGCCAACGCCATTTTCAAGAGTACGCCGTCAAAACCATTCAGGGAAAACCACTCGGACATGGGAAGATTCGTCACTTATCACCCTTCATCACACTTCGAGTTGGACTGTTTCATGTGGAAAGCATTCGGTTCCTGGTACTGGAGGATACCACCGTGAGTATCATCCTGGGACGACCATGGATCCAACAACACCTCCCTGAACTCAGCTGGGACCCTTGCGACATCACCCGCTGGAGCGATTTCTGCTATCATCAATGCCTTACCAACCTCCCAAGACCATCTACTGTCTCGATTTATCTGTCATCCACCCAGGTTGAAAGCCCAGAGCCTGAGATCGTTCCTAAAATACCAGCTGAGTACATGGCATTCCAGGATGTCTTCAGTAAGCAAGCAGCCACTCATTTACCACCACACCGGCCATGGGACTGTGCCATCGAACTGCTGCCTGGCGCACAACTACCTAAGGGAAAGGTCTACCCCCTGTCCATCCCGGAGCGCCAGGCAATGGAGGAGTATATAGCAGAAGCTCTGAAACAAGGATTCATCCAGCCATCCACCTCGCCGGCCGCTTCAAGCTTCTTCTTCGTGGGCAAGAAGGATGGAGGTCTTCGGACCTGCATTGATTATCGCCAACTTAACTCGCAGATTGTTCAACAGCCCTATCCTCTACCCCTGGTGCCTGCCGCCCTCGAAGAGCTTCGTGGAGCCCAAGTCTTCACGAAGCTGGACCTGCGGAGTGCTTACAACCTCGTTCGTATTCGCGCGGGGGACAAGTGGAAGACGGCCTTCATTACACCTACTGGGCACTACGAATATCGGGTAATGCCGTACGGGTTATCCATCAGTCCCTCTGTCTTCCAAACGTTTATGAACGAGGTGTTCCGGGAGTTCCTACATCGGTTTGTGGTGGTCTATATTGATATTCTCATTTACTCCCGGAGCCAGGCCAGCACGTCCAGCAGGTTCTTCAGAAACTCTGTGACCACAGTCTGTACCTCAAGCTTGGAAAAGTGCGAATTCCATCAACCATCTGTTCAGTTCCTGGGATATAACATCAGTGCCGAGGGTGTGCAAATGGACCAGGGGAAAGTCAACGTCATTCTGAACTGGCCACCCCCTAACAGTATCAAGGAACTTCAGCTGTTACGTTATGAGTTTTGTTGCTGTTGTATTTTGTAATTGTTTTTATGTCTTTGTGGTTTTTCCTGTGTTTTGCGTCATTAGATTGCCGCTGATTTGCCAGTTGCGGTGCCGCCTGTCAGCGGTTACTGGACGCTCAGCTGGCGGTCTTTTCTTTAAAACGCCTCTTCCGCTATCCAGAAGGGGCTGATGCGACTTCGGGCCGGTCGCGCTGCTCCAGCCTCCTCGTCAGCCGCCAGACCAAAGACCTTTTTCATTGTTTATACTTAGTATGTGATTATTGTAGGAGAGACCTGCTCTTTTGTTTCAATTCGTTCTCTCTGTTTTTTTCGTTAAGAGTAGTTTAGGTAAGGTTTTTGTATTTATTTTTTCTTTTATTTTGTTAGGTTAATTATGTTGACTTTTATTTTCTAATCTGATTCTGTTTGTTGTTTTGGGCCTTGGGTCTCTCTGAAGTCCAGAATCACCATGTGGCTGTTCTTCTGTATATCTTTAATAAATGTCAACCATTAACTTATGGTATTTTCGTTTGTTTTGTTGTTTTTGTGTGTGTTTGGTCTGACGGCTTGATGAGGGTCTCTGCTTTTCTTTTTTTTTTATTGCGTCTTACCCCTAGCGGACGTAATAAATTGGGGGCTCATCCGGGATTTTGGCCACATAAGTAGATTACTTTGCTGGTAAGTTAACTTGTTTTTTCTGATTGGCGGTTCTTACTTGTGTTAAGGCTTATGGAATTTAGTATTGAGGCGTTTAAGCAGTCTCCTACGAAAGAAGCTTTACAGACGTGTCGTAAATCTGATCTCATTCTTATTGCAGACTATTTTGACATACCTATATCTAAAGTGGCCACGAAGCAAGTAATTTGTGACGCGGTGCAGGAAAATTTAGTGTCTAGTGGAGTTTTGAAAATAGAATCGGAGTTACAAAATGTGGACGTGGCGCCTACTGCAGACGACAGAGCTGAGGCTTCCGTTAGAGCTGCAGATGGAAGCTTTGTTCCACATTCGTTGGTAGGTCTAAATGCTGAAGAACTCAAATTGGCGATACGACTCAAAGAGCTCGATTTACAAGTTAAGCGACAAGAACACGACACACAGCTTTTACGCGTGAAGCAGTGTGAACTTGAAGCTCAGGGCACACGCCGTTTGTTGACCGCGCTGGTAAGTGTGATGCAAACCCCAGTGTCTGTACCTAGTGCACCTAGTGTTGCTTCTCCTACTTCACATACTTTAGGTACTGGTGATTTTGATATTAGTAGACAGATTCACCTAGTCCCTGCGTTTAGAGAAACTGAGATCGATTCTTATTTTAATGCATTTGAGCGCATAGCTGTCGCTTTGCAGTGGCCAAAGGGAGATTTGGTCTCTTTTGCTCCAGTGCAAACTGACTGGTAAAGCACAGGAGGTCTGTGCGTCTTTGTCTATCGAGGAGAGTCTAGATTACAACGTTTTGAAGGCCTCTGTTCTGAGAGCCTACGAGTTGGTCCCTGAGGCCTATCGTCAAAAGTTCGTAATCATGTAAGAGTCGCCAATCAGACGTTTGTTGAATTTGCCCGTGAAAAAGGAACCCTATTTGATAAGTGGTGCCAGTCCAGCAAAGTAGCTACTTTTGAACAACTTTGTGAGCTTGTGTTATTGGAGGATTTTAAGAACGCGTTGCCGGATAAGATTGTAGTACACTAGTGTTAAAACTACTCAGTCCATTCAAAATGAACCGCGTGAGTGTTTCTATTGTCATGAGACTGGCCATCTCATTGCTGTTTGCCCAGTTCTGAGAAGGAAAAAACAGTCGCCTAAACGTCAGACCCCAAAGAGTGTTGGTTTTGCTCGCGTTACAAGCCCAAAAATTGATTTGAACGGAGTTGATGTAGGATATAAGCCGCTCGTTTCTACGGGTGTTATTTTCCTTACCGGTCAAGAGGAAAGTAAAATTCCCGTTCGCATCCTTCGTGATGCTGGGTCGAGCCAGTTGTTCGTGTGTGGCAATATTTTGCCTTTTTCGGATGATTCGTACTGTGGTTCAGATGTCTTGGTTCAGGGGATCAAACTAGGAATAGTGAGAGTCCCTTTACATCGTGTAAACATTCAGTCTGATTTAGTTTCTGGAAACGTTAAGATTGCTGTTCGACCTCAATTGCCTATTGAGGGAGTTGATTTTATCCTCGGCAATGATTTGGCTGGAGGAAAAGTTTTGCCGTTTCCTGAAGTAATTGATAACCCGCTTTCTGAACTCCGGAATGTTGTTGATTCTGTTTCCACACTAACTTCCGTGTTTCCTGTTTGCGCGATTACGCGAGCGCAATCACGTAAATATAATGACGTCGTGGAACTTTCGGATAGTTTTCTGGCTTTCCCCAATTGTTCTGACGTGTGTCAGGAATTCCCTGAAGTGACAGAGCGTAAGTGCGCTGGGTCGCTGTCCGCTATACCTGGTGCTGAAATTGATCTGTCATTACCTATTGACAGGGTCTCTTTAGTTAATGCACAAAAGCAGGACAGCTCCCTAGCCCGCTGCAGAACTGTTGTGGTGGAGAAGAAAGATGTTTTTAAAACTCCAGTTGCTTATTTTTTGGAAAATGATTTGCTAATGCGGAAAAGGACACCAGTCACTTCTGAATGTGAAGCCGATGGAGTTTTCCAAATAGTTGTGCCCACGCAATTTCGTTCTCAGGTGTTGACTCTAGCTCATGATCACAGTTTTTCAGGTCATTTCAAAGTTTTTCAGGGCATCACAAAAACATACCATCGAATCTTGCGTCATTTTTTTTGGCCTGGTTTGAAATCAGACGTTGTGAAATACTGTCGATCGTGCCATACCTGTCAGACTGTGGGCAAGCCAAATCATTTGATTCCTCCCGCTCCTCTCTGCCCCATCCCTGCTATAGGTGAGCCGTTCGAGCGTGTGATTCTGGATTGTGTCGGTCCTTTGCCATGGACTAAGTCTGGACACAAATATATACTGACTATGATGTGTATTAACACTCGTTTTCCGGAAGCTGTGCCGCTGCGTACCCTGAAGACTAAGACAATTTTAAGAGCTTTGACAAAGTTCTTTTCAACCTTCGGTTTACCAAAAGTAGTACAGACCGATCAAGGTACTAACTTTATGTTGCGGCTATTTAACCAAGTATTAACGCAGCTTAATATTAAACATGAAACTTCAAGTCTGTACCATCCAGAATCGCAAGGTCTCTTGGAACGCTTTCACCAAACTCTGAAAATGATGTTGAGAAGCTTTTGTGTAGAGTCGGAAAAAGAGTGGGATGAGCAACCCTCCAGGAGCCAGCTCCGCCGGAATGCCCAGAAGGGAGAATCTACGTACCCCGCTCCCAACGTCAATTCCTTCCGGGCACAGCTCACGACTCTCCGGGCTCTGGACACCCAGGCAGCAGTAGGACCCTCTCGCTCTTACAATCTCGTTACTGGTGACCCAGTATGCACCGGGACACCATCAGGTACGTCCAAAGCTGCTCAGTCTGTGCCAAGTCTAACTCAACCCGTCAACTTCCTACAGGAAAGCTGGTTCCACTACCTATCCCACAGAGGCCCTGGTCCCATCTCGGAATTGACTTCATCACAGACCTACCCATCTCCGAAGGTAACACCTGTGTCCTGGTTATTGTGGTTCGTTTCTCTAAATCTTGTAAGTTGGTTCCTTTGAAGGGCCTGCCCACAGCTATGGAGAGCTGAACAACTGTTCCACCAAGTCTTCCGACACTTTGGTCTCCCTGAAGAGATCATATCGGACCGGGGTCCTCAATTCATCTCCCACGTCTGGAAAGCATTTTTCAAGCTGCTCGGTATATCTGTTAACCTTTCTTCTGGTTACCACCCACAGACTAATGGCCAGACTGAGAGGAAGATCCAGGAGCTTGGACACAACCTTCAGGCATACTGCCAGGACGACCAACACAGCTGGAGCAGGTTCCTCCCGTGGGCCGAGTACGCACAGAACTTCCTGCGTCAAGACTCTACAGGACTAACACCGTTTCAGTGCGTACTCGGTTACCAGCCTCCGCTGTTTCCCTGGACGGAGGAACCCTCTAATGTTCCAGCTGTAGACCACTGGTTCCGAAAAAAGCAAGAGAGTGTGGGACTCAGCACACCATCATCTTCAGCGGGCAGTTCGCAGACATAAGATCTTCGCTGATGCCAGGAGGAGAGCAGCATCCATCTACCAACCTGGGGATTTAGTCTGGCTCTCCACTCGTGACCTGCGACTGCCCTGCCGCAAGCTGAGTCCTCACTACATTGGTCCATTTCGCATCCTGAGGCAGATCAACGAAGTGACATTCCAGCTTCAGCTCCCACCCAGGTATCGCATCCACCCCACCTTTCATGTCTCCTTATTAAAACCATTTTCTCCCTCTGCCACAGACCCTCCTGGAGCTGAAGCTGAGCCACCTCCTCCGGAAGTATTGGACCAGCCTTCGATCTTCACGGTTCATGAAATCCTGGATTCACGGCGTCGAGGGGGTTGCTTAGAGTACCTGGTCGACTGGGAGGTGTATGGCCCGGAGAAGAGATCTTGGGTGCATCGAGACAACATCCTGGACCCCTTACTCATGCTGGAATTTCATCACAGCCACCCGGATCGCGCGGCCCCTCGCAGTCTCGGACGCCCTCGTCGTCGTGTTAGGGCGTCGGGAGCCGCCCCTGGAGGAGGGGGTAATGTCAGGCGTTCACCACAGCCACCTCCATCTGCCACGTTACCCACAGCACCGCCCACTCGTTCAGCGTCACCTGAGTTCTGATTGCGCGCACCTGCAGCCACTTAAAAGTAATATTTTAATTCAAGTGTATTAAACGGAGGCTCGCTCTCTCCTGAAGAGAATGAATGGGTTGTTTCGTCGGAGGGAGGGGAGGGGTGTA
>JAHKKF010510113.1:0-10803 GCA_019740295.1 Labeo calbasu | reverse complement strand
TTTATGCACAAGATTGTGAGGCGAAGTATGCCATTTTCAAAATAATCAAAAGAAATCAAATTACAAAATTTAATTAAAATTAAATTGCAATAATATTCATACACATTTATAATGTGACTTCACTGTCAGCACACTAGAGGGCAGTGTGTACCAACATGTGAACAGCCGCCAGCGAAACCATGTGCTTTTGCTTCATTTAATCCCGGGACACAATGAACTCTTCACACAAAGACATATTAGACCCTTTACAGATAAAACAATCATTCACCGTTCTGGATACGAGATGACTACACTGCGTTGAATAATAATCCTCCGCGTCTTTCATTTGAGGCCCACACACTTGTACTAGACAGCCGTGCATTAGTAATTGTTCATTTGCTTTGTTCGTCTGTGCTGAACCTGGCCGAGTGCATCACAGTGCTTAAGTCTGTCAACAGCAAATTACAAAGGACAGTATCCAGCACATTAAACAGAGTCGTTCACCCCCTCCTTTCCTTTTTGACTATAGCACATCTGCTTGCTGTCTGCTCCCCAGGGCCAGCGCTGTGTAATCTATTGCATTAGCTCACATTAGCGCATATCGCCCATGGGTCTCGATAATCACAAACGCAAAATGAGCATTTCACTTAGTATCACCCTCACATGCCCCTCAAACAGAGGCCAGAGCGAGCATCTGGATGGACGGCAGGGGGAAGGAAGCACAACCTCGGTTCGTGACACGCTTCCTGTTTGCCCAAATGCCTCAAGTCCGATCCGAAGCGTCATTTTCCGCCTCTTAAGGGGGTTTCTAGCGAACACGGTTTTCTTTTGCTGTGTTTATTTGATGCCGCTGGTCTGCGGTGATCGGTACACGTCTGGATCAAGCCTCATTACGCCTTGTGAAAGTTGGAAAGCACACAGGCTTCTTGTAAATCATTGGCCGTGATGAGAGACTTTAGTGTTGCTTTAGCGGTGCTGAGGTTGTTTGGAGTAAGAAAAATGTTTTTTCAAGGCAAACACGACCACGGCTTTGCAAGGAGCCTAATAGCCACTTGCTTCAGTCCCCAAAGTGTTGTATTTTACCCTCAGAATCCAAAGAAAACAAATTAAGAAATTATATTTTGCATGAAGAAATTGAAAACAGCTCATTAGGAGGTTTTGTATTGTGACTTTATTTTAAAATCACCACATTTCCTCCACAATTTGCTCCAGATTGTCCCATTTTGTCATGTTCATGACTGTAATGCAAAAGTATATTTTAAGAAAGAATTTTAAGTATGCATCATTTTAGTGTTAGGTAATAAGATTTTCAGTTTTACTAAATTACACTTCTTTAATGAAATAAAAAGGATTATTTTAATTATTACCTTTAATTATACTAAGCATTACATTTTGAATTTTGAGTAGAAATTTGCTTAATTTTTATAAATAATTTCCTAATGCAAAAATAAATAAACAAATAATAAATAAATAATAATAAATAAAATAAAATCATATAAAAAAAACAATGGACTTTTTATCAGGCCTTATTTATTATTATTATTATTATTATTATTATACACACTAAAAACTAGTTTTTACACTTCTTTAATGAAATAAAAAAAATGATTAATTTAATTATTACCTTTAATTATAGTAAGCGTTACATTTTAAATTTTGAGTAGAAATTTGCTTAATTGTTATAAATTCTTAATGCAAAAATAAACAAATAAATAAATACATAAATAATAATAATAAATAAAATAAAATCATATTAAAAAAACGAATGGACTTTTTACCAGGCCTTATTATTATTCATATTATTGTTATTATTATTATTATACAGACTAAAAACTGGTTTAGAAACCATTTTCACTCAGAAATTGCTAGTTAATTTGACAAATACTTGCAAAGAATCAGCAAGTGTCATTTTGAATTAAAATCATTTTTGTATATTTGTATGTTTTATGTAAAATAATTTATTTTTAAGTTCTTATTCTTCCAGATGCAACTGTAATGATTTAACATGAAACTCCGCTCCCTTTATTGTTAAAAAAAAAATTCAGATTTTACCCTCAGAATTGAAAGAAAACAAATTCAGAAATTATATTTTGCATGAAGAAAATGAAAACAGCTCATTAGGAGGTTTTGTATTGTGACTTTATTTTAAAATCACCACATTTCCTCCACAATTTGCTCCAGATTGTCCCATTTTCTTCCCATTTTGCCATGTTCGTGACTGTAATGCCAAAGTATATTTTAAGAGAGAATTTTAAGTATGCATCATTTTAGTGTTAGTTAACAGGATTTTCAGTTTTACTAAATTACACTTCTTTAATGAAATAAAAAAGGATTATTTTAATTATTACCTTTTAATTATACTAAGCATTACATTTTGAATTTTGAGTAGAAATTTGCTTAATTTTTTATAAATTTCCTAATGCAAAAATTAATGAATAAATAATAAATAAATAAATAAATAATAATAAATAAAATAAAATCATATAAAAAAAAACAATGGACTTTTTATCAGGCCTTATTATTTATTATTATTATTATTATTATTATTATTATGCACACTAAAAACTGGTTTAGAAACAATTTTCACTCAGAAATTGCTAGTAAATTTGGCAAATACTTGCAAAGAATCAGCAAGTGTCACTTTGAATTAAAATCGTTTTTGTATATTTTATGTAAAATAATTTATTTTTAAGTTCTTATTCTTCCAGATGCAACTGTAATGATTTAACATGAAACTCCGCTCCCTTTATTGTTAAAAAATTATAGATTTTACTCTCAGAATTGAAAGAAAACAAATTCAGAAATTATATTTTGCATTAGGAGGTTTTGTATTGTAAGTGTATTGTCCCATTTTCTTCCCATTTTGTCATTTTCATGACTGTAGTGCAAAACATGCAAGCATTACATTTTACATTTTGAGTAGAAATGTGCTTAATTGTTATAAATAATTTCCTAATGCAAAAATAAACCAATAATAAATAAATAAATAAAATAATATAAAAAAAAAAAAACATTTTTTTTATTATTATTATACACACTAAAAACTGGAGTAGAAACAACTTTCACTCAGAAATTGCTAGTAAATTTGATAAATACTTACAAAGAATCAGCAAGTATCACATTGAATTAAGCAAGACATTTTGAAGTAGAGAAACTAAAATAGTATTTTCTTTTAAAACATACTCCAACAATATTTGTTTTATGTACAGCTTTAATAATAATAATTTTACATATATTATATGTAAAATATATACTGTATATATATATATATATATATATATATATATGTATATAATATGTGTATATATATGTATATGTGTATGTATAGCTTAGCTCCCTTTGTTCAAAAATGAAAGCTTTAGATGTTTTCAAAAGAATCAAAAGAAATCAAATTAAGAAATAATATTTTGCATGAAGAAAACAAAAAACGCTCATTAAGAGGTTATGTTGTGACTTTATTTTAAAATTTCCACGTTTCCTCCACAGTTTGCTCCAGATTGTCCCATTTTCATATTTTTCACGTTTTTTAAGTCATGTTCATGACTGTAATGCAAAACAAGCTATGTTTTAAGATACAATTTTATGTATGCATAATTTTAGTGTTAGTTAATAGGATTTTCAGTTATGCTAATTTACATTTCTTTAATAAAATCAAGTAAGGATTATTTTAATTATTAAATATCCTAAGCATTAGATTTTAAATTTTGAGTAGAAATTTGCTTCATTTTTAAAAATAATTTTCTAATGCAAATAAATAAATAAAAATACAAGTAAATCAATAATAATAATAAAATAAAATAAAAAACAGTGGACTTTTTATTGGGCATTATTATTATTATTATTATTATACATGGTGTAGAAGCAATTTTCATTCAGAAATTGCAAGTAAATTGTACATAATTAAAGAATCAGCAAGTATCACATTGAATTAAGCAATACATTTTTAAGTACAAAAACTGAAATTGTATTTTCTTTTAAAACACACTCCAACAACGTTTGTTTTATGTACAACTTCAAAACTTTTAAAAAATATATACATTTACGTACATTTTATGCAGAATATTTTCTTTTTAAATTCTTATTTTCTTAGATACAACTGTAATGATTTAACATTAAACTCCACTCCATTTATTTTTTAAAATGTTTTTCGAATCGAAAGAAATCAAATTAAGAAATTATATTCTGCATGAAGAAAATTAAAAGTTCATAGAGTTTTTTTACATTGTGTTTTTATTTTAAAATCACAATATTTCCTCTACGATTTGCTCCAGATTGTCTTATTTTCTTCCCATTTTAACTCATGAATGTAATGCAAAACAATCTATATTTTAAGATTTTTAAGATACAGTTTTAAGTATAAATAATTTGTTCATTTTCAATTATACAAATTTACATTTCTTTAATGAAATTTAAAAAAAGGCATCATTTTTAATTATTGCATTTAATTATCCTAAACATTATTTAAATTAAGTAAAATAGTTTCCTAATGCAATAAATAAATAAATAAATAATAACAATAATAATAATAACAAATAAAATTATATTTAAAAAAGCAATAGAATTATTATTATTATTATTAAACACTAAAAATTGTTGTAGTGATCTTCACTCAGAAATTGCTAGTAAATTTGATATAAGGATCAGCAAGTGTCATTTTGAATTAAACATAAAATGTAAAGTAAAAGTAGAAAAACTAAAATAGTGTTTTTCTTTTAAAATATACACCAACAATATTTGTTTTATTTGCAAACAAAATTTTGATGTAGTTTTAAAATATTTAAATTCTTATTCTCCCAACTTTAATGATTTAACACTAAACTCAGCTCCATTTGTTGTTCAAAAATGAAAGCTTTTCTTAAAAGTTTTTATTTTTGCACCCCAATATCAGTAATATTCAGTTTTATCCCGCAACCTATTGATGGATGCAACATTATGCATTTGCATTTTCAGTCGCAATGCTATTCTATACACTCTCATGTTTGTCACCCATGATTAATTCCACAATCAAAAGTTTCCAGTAGGTTCAGGGTTAGTACTGTAGTTATTACCTAGTTATAGTAATTACTATAATACGTGCATAGTCTGTACACGAGGAACAAGACTGTGAAATAAAGTGCTACCATGAGGTTAAAGTTGCATTTTAAAACCACTAATATGCAGCATTTAGTGATAAATAAGGTATGAAGAGCTTTAGCGGCAGCTTGTATCTTTTTATGAAAGAGTCGTAATAGTCATATTTGTTACTACAACAGCAACTGCAGTTTATTTATGTGTAAAACTGTGATAAATAAAAAGATGGCTGCGCCTTTAAATGTTCTCTTAACTAGCATTTTCTAATGCACACATGCAATGCAGAGCAACTATTACAGCTCGCGCCGTCATCCCCTGCTGTTACAGCACAATAGTTAATTCCTGTTTTCGTCCTGCCTTGTTTTCTGTGAAGGTGTGGGCCCCTTTGTGCCCGGGGTCACACCCTGCCGAAGAGACGTTTATTTCCACTGGGTTCTGCTTTATTCGCCACAGGAGGTGTTGCTTTTGCTGACATAGGGATCTGGCACGCAGCGCACTGCCCGGGCCCCACGCAATGCTGTGTGCAGCAGGTAATGTGCAGGAGAACAATACTCAGATGTTAATTAGAGTTATGTGCAACATGGGGCCGCATGCGCTTACCCTATTGCCTGTCGTAGTATTTGCGAGAGCTTTTGTGGCGATATTCCCCACGGACGAGTAGTATAAGGCGACTGTATACATATTTTATTAGCGCCGTTTCCCCCTGTCAGGCAAATTATTTGTTCGCCATAAAAATGTTTGACTGTCTGCTTCGGGTTGATATTTTAAAATCAATGTTTTGATTAATTAATCATACCAAATTTAGTGTGTATTGTTGTTTTTGTGTTGTATGTTTCATCGTGTTTCATGGCTTCGGATCCAAAATGTGCTTTCATGCAAACGTTGCGTCCACTCGTCTGTGCACGTATTTCATTTCGTGTAGACTTTGATGCAGATCAGTGGGTGTTTTACATGAGTAACACAGAAGCATGAGCTCAGAGGATAAATATATATGTGTGTGTGCACGTATGCATGGGCTATTTATATACACCACCAGTCAAAAGTTTGGAGTAAATGTCTTTCTTTTTTTTTTTTTTTGCTCATCAAGGCTGTTTTTAATTAATTAGGGATGCAGTAAAAACAGTAATTTTGTGAAATATTATTACAATTTAAAACAGCTGTGTTCTATCTGAATATATTTTAAAAATTTTAATATATTTTAAAATGTAATTTATTACTGTGATCAACTTAAAAATAAAAAAATAAAATAAAATTGTGAGATATAAATTAAAAATTGCAAGAAAAATGTTATAATTGTAAGATAAATAATTTATTGTAAGATAATAATGTTATGAGACACAAACTAAAAATTGCAAGAAAAATGTAAAAAGAGAGTGAGATATAAACTGAAAATTGAAGGATAAAGTCATAATCATGAGATATAAACTAAATATTGCAAGAAAATGTCATAATTGTGAGATACAAACCAAAAATATAATAATTGAGATATAAAATTAAATATTACAAGAAAAACATTGTAAGAAAAATGTCAGAATTATAAGATACAAACTAAAAAATTAAAGAAAAGGTCAGAATTGTGAGATACAAACTAAATTTGAAAGAAAAATGTCATAATTATGAGATAAAAATAAAAAATTGCAAGAAAAATGTCATAATTATGAGATACAAATAAAAAATTGCAAGAAAAACTGAAAATTATGAGATATAAACTAAATAATGCAAGAAAAATATAATTGACACATAAAATTAAAAATTACAAGAAAAATATTGCAAGAAAAATGTCAGAATTCTAAGATACAAACAAAAATTGCAAGAAAAAAATTAATAATTGTGAGATATGAACTAAAAATGTAAAAGTCAATTGTGAGTTACGAACTAAAAATTAAAAGAAAAAGTCATAATTGTGAGATATAAATTAAAATTGAAAAGTCACAATTGTAAGAGATTAAAAATGGCAAAAAACAAATGTGAGAGATAAAATTTAAAATTACAGGAAACATGTCATAATTGTGAGATACAAACTACAAATTGAAAGAAAAAGCCATAATTGTGAGATTTAAACTAAAAATTGGAAAAAACAAATGTCATAATTGTAAGGTATAAAATTAAAAAATTACAAGAAAAATGTCATAATTATAGACATACAAACTAAAAATTGAAAAAAAAGTCAGAATTGTGAGTTATAAACTAAATATTGCAAGAAAAAAATTATGAGATATAAAATTAAAAATTGCAAGATAAAATTAAAGATTGGGAGATATAAACTGAAAATTGAAAGAAAGTCATAATTGTGAGATAGAAACTAAATATTGTAAGAAAAATATAATAATTGAGATATAAAATTAAAAACTACAAGAAAAATATTGCAAGAAAAATGTCAGAATTATAAGATACAAACTAAAAATTGAAAGAAAAGGTCAGAATTGTGAGATACAAACTGAAAATTGAAGGATAAAGTCATAATCGTGAGATATAAACTAAATATTGCAAGAAAAATGTCAGAATTGTGAGATTTAAACTAAAACTTGCAAAAAACAAATGTCATAATTGTAAGGTGTAAAATTAAAAATTGCAAGAAAAATGTCATAATTATGAGATACAAACTAAAAATGGAAAGAATCTGAATTATGAGATATAAATTAAAAACTGCAAGAAAAAATTAATGATTGTGCGATATAAACTGAAAATTGAAAGAGAAAGTCATAATTGTGAGATAGAAACTAAATATTGCAAGAAAAATGTCAGAATTGTGACATACAAATTAAAAACTGCAAGAAAAATGATGTAATTATGAGATACCAACAAAAAATTGCAAGACAAATATAATAGATATAAAATTAAAAATTGCAAGAAAAATATTGCAAGAAAAATGTCAGAATTATAAGATGCAAACTAAAAATTGAAAGAAAAAGTCAACACTGTGAGATATAGACAAGAAATTGCAAGAAAAATGTCATAATTATGAGATATAAACTGAAAATTGAAAGAGAAAGTCATAATTGTGAGAAATAAACTAAATAATGCCCCCCAAAAGGAAATTTTTATGATTTTTATTTTTTTAATGAAAGAAGCCTTTTTTGCTCACCAAGGCTGCATTTATGCGATCAGCGATGCAGTAAAAACAGTAATATTGTGAAATATTATTACCATTTAAAGTAACTGTTTTCTATTTGAATATATTTTAAAAAGTAATTTTTTTTGTGATGCAAAGCTGAATTTTCAGCATCATTACTCCAGTCTTCAGTGTCACCAATCCGTCAGAAATCATTCTAATATGCTGATTTGCTGCTCAAGAAACATTTATTATTATCAATGTTGAAAAACATTTTTGATGCTTGATATTTTGTGCCAGTCAAAAGAAAAAAAAATGAAAGATTTTACAAAAAGCTGTTCTTTTGAACTTTTTATTTATAATATTAAGCTGCAACATTGATTCTAAAAATCATTGTTTATATTTGAGGACCAATAATAATTAATAATTTAGCAGTAAATCAGCATATTAGAATGATTTCTGAAGGATCATGTGACATGGAAAACTGGACTAATGATGCTGAAAATTCAGCTTTGCATCAAAGGAATAAATTACATTTTTAAATATATTCAAATGGAAAACAGTTATTTGAAATTGTAATAATATTTCACAATATTGCTATTTTTTGTGGGTTTTTTTAATCAAATATTAAAATAATAATAGTATATTCATGTTAAGCACTATAGGTTTCCTGGGCTATTTGAGATCTTTAAAGAAACTTGCACTCAAAATATTATTTAGGATGAGTTTAAAAGTCTTCAAGTCAGCATTAGACAACAAACGAGTGATTAATTTGATAGTCGTATAATAAATTCAGTTCTAACACTGGATCTTTCTTGTTTCTTTGTTTCAGGCGTCTGTTTCTCCTCACTCCAGACAAAAGCAGCACATGGAAACTTCATATCAGTCATGTGGTCTCTTCATGGGCGATGTTGTCGTCATTGATAATTGCCTCCTCCAGATTGTCAACTTGCATGTATTAGCAAGTGGGCCAGACGAGCACGGTGAGACCGAAGGAATCCGACTTGTGTTTTTCTGGAGGAATGTAAAGTCGGCGTTCGCTGTGATTGCTCATCATCGTCGGTGGATCCCTCTGAGAAAGAAGGGAGATATAATGGCTCTTGCGGAAAAAAACAGCCGCTGGCCTCGGGAAAGGGATTTGGGTGTCTGGAGACAAGCAGGACCATATGGAGCGGGCTAAGATAGCAAGGCACACGTTCAGAATAATGGATGATGTGTCATGTTTCATGTTGCTAAGAAGCCATCAAGAGACCTGGTTGGGGGAAATCAAAAGACGTACGTACAGTAAAAGCGACTGTTTCTGCGTTTAAAGATTTCGCTGCTTCCATCAGCCCACGTTTGCTCTCTGTTGGCTGAACCCATTAATGGGATGAGGATTTTTAACGAATGACATTGTTGTCGTTGTTCCCTAAAAATGGGGCAAAAAAACTATTCAACACTTTTTTTGGACAAAAAACACGCCCAGCTGTTGAATAGTACATTTCCTAAAGTCTTAAAGGAATAGTTTAACTCAAAATTCACTCACACACGCATATAAATATCATACTTACAACAATTTCCACAAAATATTAAGCAGCGAAAAGGGTTTTCAACATTGATATTAATAAGAAATGTTTTTTGGATGTCAAATCAGCATATTAGAATGATTTCTGAAGGATCATGTGTCACTCTGAAGACTGAAAATTCAGCTCTCAGGAGTAAATTACAGTTTAAGACTTTGTTTAGACTGTTTCCTGCGATTCTTAAAAAAGTTAGAACTGAGACAATTCTGAGTTTACATCTCACAACCTTGTTGAATTATCTGTCATGAAATAAATAAATAAATGCAATTGTTTTTTTTTCCTCACAATTCTATTATTTATATTAGAACTATGTGGGAAAAAATCTGAATTGTTAGATATAAACTAAAAATTAAAAGAAAAAGTCTGAATTGTGAGAAAAATTGAAAGAAAAATGTTAACTGTAAAATACAAACTAAAAAACTGAAAGTAAGTCATAATTGTAAGATACAAACTAAAAATGAAAAGAAAAGGTCAGAATTGTGAGATGTAAAATTAAAAATGGCAAGAAAAATGTTAGAATTGTAAGATACACACTACAAAAAATTGCAAGAAAAGGCCAGAATTGTGAGATGTAAAATTAAACATTGCAAGAAAAATGCCATAAATATAAGATACAAACTAAAAGTTGAAAGAAAAAGTCATAATTATGATATAAAATGACAAATTGTGAGAAAAAAATGTCACAATTTTGAGATACGACTAAAAATTGAAAGATAAAGTCATAACTGTGAGATACAAACTAAAAGTTGAAAGAAAAAAGTAATAATTGTGACATAAAGTGAAAAAGTGCAAGAAAAATGTCATAATTGTGAGATACAAACTAAAAATTAAAAGAAAAAGTCAGAATTGTGAGATGTAAACTAAAAATTTAAAGAAAACATGTCAATTTGAAGATGCAAACTAAAAATTAAAAGAAATGGTCAGAATTGTGAGATATAAAATTAAAACTTGCAAGAAAAATGTTATAATTGTAAGATACACACTAAAAATTGAAAGAAAAAGTTAGAATTGTGAGATGTAAACCAAAAATCTTAAGAAAAAATGTCATAATTGTGAGATACAAACTAAAAATTAAAAGAAAAAGTCAGAATTGTGAGATGTAAAATTAAAAATTGCAGGAAAAATGCCATAATTATAAGA